>PVKA01026413.1:0-31751 GCA_004027165.1 Ctenomys sociabilis | reverse complement strand
ATAACTATTATTTCATCTCCAGGCCAATTGAAAGTAATTTTTTCCAAGTATACTAGACCATTACATCAAGACCTCCATTAAAACAGGAATAAATGATTGACTCCTTCTCGATGTCAATTAGCACTGTAGTTCTGCCGGAGGAAGCTATTGACCCAATCAGTCTTCTGTGTCTCCATCTTGCCCAGGTGGCAAGAAATGCGCCCGATGTTCTCTGACTCCCCAAGTTTTCCCTTGAGTGCTAACCTCAAGTTTTCTATTTTTAAATTGATCTTTTTATACTGATTATTAGATGGTCTTGCCATTTATTTCCTTCCTCCAGCCTGAGCTGTAACACACTGAGATTGCATTTCCTATGTGCACAAAAATTCTTCCACTAATTCCTTTGAGCCAATACATTTGTAGCAGAATGTGCCAAATCATGTCCATAATGGGAAATAGCGGTAGGCTTAAGTGACTGCTAATTTGACCCTCTCTTTCCTGTATTCTTTCCTAAGATCCTCATGTGTCAGGCTTAGGGACTATTTAATCTTCCCACTCCAGACTAACCTTTGATTTCAGGTAGCAGAAGATGCCTCTGTCAATCAGGATGTAAAGTTAAAAAGGAATTTTAACAGGTGAATGCTTGCAGCTTCGTTAATGAGCCTGGCTGATCTTTAACCCTAGAAATTGGTTGTCCATCTGTTCAAGAGGATCTCTGCTCCTGTAGAAGACTGGCTCCCGTCACTGAAGGCATCGCAACACACAGCCTCCATCTGCTGCTTGCTAATCTAAAAAGAGATTTGGGGACGTGGGGGAGAGTGACATTTCCAGTTAACAGTAATTATTTCTAAAAGCTCTCAGCATCTTTTCACATTTTCTCCTCCTTCTGACACTTCTATTTCCTGTAGAGGACTTTTTAGAAAATGAGGTTATTGGTAGACTCTTAAGAGTTATTTATAAATAAAAAATTCTTCTGCTAACCTTTCCTGATTTAGGCAAACTTGGTTATGGTCTGTTTGTCTGTTCATTTGTTTTGTCCCTCAAACTCATTGGGTTCCTACCCTAAGTGTTTTTTGTTCCTACATGCATAGTTTAAACCTATAGCACATGTGGTGAAGCTGAGTGAGCTCGCTAAGCCTGAGTCTGACCCATAACCAACCTCTCTCATAGATTATCTAGTTGATAACTGATAAAGGGCAATGCATGTAAATCCATGATGTACCTGTCCAGTATGGCTAAAATAGTTGAATTCCTTGCTCCATGGTTGTGTAGCTCAGATCACCATGTACAGATGAAGGCTTTTCAACAATGGCACAGCTTTTGCTAAAATAAGTCAGGGGAAACACTCTTTCTGTGGTGTTCTTTGGTGCCAATGAATGAGGACAGTGAAGAGATTCATGGAGGATAACTTATATACAATCTTGCAGATAAGTGCATGAGTCCAGACTCCTTCCATCAAGGTCTTCCTTGGGTAGGTTAAGACTTACAGAAGCCAGAGACAGTTTCAGGCATTGCCTAACTACCTCAATAGACTATAGATCATAGGGAGAAGAAATCAAGGCAAGGCTTCTCCTGCAAGAAATAGTTTTTCTGAGCCCTGCTAGAAAAAAAAATAAAATCACTTTAAGTTTCAGTTCAGTGGCAATTAGTGATGACTTCTGCTGTGAAGACCTTAGCTCCACACACTATTTTATTAATTAAATCTTGGAATGCCCAGGCCATGAATTATCACTGTATAATCAATGCTAAAATTTTAAAAATAGCCCTTTCTCCCCCACATCAGCTTTGCAAATATGAACAGTGTGACAGTTAAAAAGGAACTTGTGAGAAAGGTACTTAGATCATAGCACAGGGAGCCTCACTGTGAAGGTCCCAACGTGCTAAAAATATACTGATGCTTGGGAAGGAGCAATATCACAATTTGTGGTGATGAGTTATAAAAACTAGAGACCAAATTAGAAGATTCTGTCTTTCAGATGTCTTATGTGGCCCTAAATGTTTATCTTTGGACACATAACATTACCTATGCTAGGTATTCAAGAAGCATCGTGCATCTTCAAGTGCCATCTACAAAGCCTCACAGAGTAAAATCTTTTCACTCGTTCACCCACCACACAGGGAAGGGGTTCTGCTGTTGTTTTCTGTGTCGCAATGGTGTTGGAAGCAGCTCTGCACTGAAACAGACATGGCTTCATATCCTTGTTTTATTTTGATGGTCTTAAGCCAGTCTCACATGATGAATAAGGATATTGTGGTAAAGAAGAGAAATGTGTACAGATAAGGAACAGTGGGAGCGCATATGGGCAGTGGAATACTTAGTGGACCTCAAAAATGTCCACAACCTAATATTCAGAACTGTGACTATATTACACATGGCAGGCAAAAAAAAAAAAAAAAAAAAAAAAAAACCTTTGTAAGTGTGATTAGTTAAGGACTCTTAGGTGGAGAGGTGGTTATCCAAGTGAGTTCAATCTATTGAATCACAGAGCTTTTCTGTGAGTTCATATGGTGGAAAGAGTATGAAAAATTAGAGAGATGCAACATTGCTAGTTTTTAAGAAGAATGGAATTGGCCCCAGGCCAAGAAACTCAGATGGCCTCCACAAACTGGAAAGTAAAGAAACAGATTTTCCCCTCGAGCATCAAAAACAGCAAGGCAGCCCTGCCAACAGTGGCTTTTGCTCAGAAGATGGTGTCAGAAATCTAACCTACAGAACTGGGAGATACCAAGTTTGTGTTCTTCTAAGCAAGTAACATCATGGTCATTGTTATGGCAGCAATGGAAAAGCAAGAGCAAAGGCATTCCAGGTGGAAGAATAGGGGCCTGAAGTCAGGGTGAGTTTAAGTGCTTAATTTAGCATACGCTTATTTGGTCCTATTGACCTGCGAAATTCCTTTCTGCAAAGGTCAGGAGGTGCTACTAAGGTGTAGCCTTAAAAATACTCCAATATATAGAATAAGAACTCAGCTTAGTTGGGACAGGAATTGCCTCTGGTTTGGAGCACATGCTCAAAATAAATGCTGACTTTGAAGAGAGACTAGGTTTCCAGGCAGGGCTGGGCAGGTAGAGCACATTCACAGAGATAAAGTGCTCTGGGTAAAGAGCTTCAGGTCAAGGAAAAAAATAATCTGACCAAGTGTGGCTGAGCAGGAAACACAATCGTAGCTCCATCATGAAGTTCCATAATCAAGTCTTTACCTGCGGTTTCTCAGAAATGAAGAAAATAAGACAATGGAGTGTGTGTTTTAATAGAGCTAAATGAATTCTATTTCAATTGAGCTCTTTTATCCTGAGATTATGTGCTTTTCTATTTTTGGTATTAAAATTTTCTTTAGTGGTGGCGTAGTTCCTAATGCCGAAATGTTCTTACTTAGCAAAATAAAAAGCTGACGATTCTATTTTGGATTTCTTTGCATGGTCATGGTGTGGTAGAGGTAGGGGATTCTTGATTCACAAAGCTCACAAGTCTGGAGGACAGAGTATTATAGCAAAGGCTGAATTTGGTGTGGCATGATAGGAGATAATAGGATCCAACTGGAACAGTGGAGGTGGGCCTCAATTTATGCAATTTGACCCCAGCCCTAGGAGTTTGAGCTAACGATTAGGTGACTGTATTTTAAAGTTCTTTCATTGATTTAATCATTTCAGTGATGTGCTCTAGACGTTGTGCAAGACATAGGTAAATTATGTGGTACAACAAGGAAATGAGATTAGAAAGCATCTTATCTGGATAAATTCTGTGGAGAAAAGTAATAAAAACCTGTGTTTTGAGGGTGAGAAGCAGTACTGAAAGTATGGCTAGCTAGAAGGACAGAAAAGTCTAGAATAGAGGTTCTGAAGGCAGATTAATTTTGAGCCCCAGATCACATGGAAATTTAGCAATGGCTGGAGACTTATCAGGTTGTCACGACTGGGGCTGGGTTGCTTGCTGCTGGCAGGCAAGTGCACCCCTCCATCACAAAGAATTACCTGGCCCCAAACATTAGTAATGCCAAGGTCAAGAGACTGCACACAAGAAGGTATAACAAAATAAAAGGAAACTGCTATATAGTCTGAGACAGAGCTACAAGATCAATACAGTGTTCAACTAGAAGGGGGAAAAATGCCATTTTTAAAAAACTCTCCATATGGCATTTAGTATCACACACAGAAATTCCTATTTAGCTATCAATGAGGTATTAGTTGTCATTATTTCTGTCCTACAGATTAGGAACTAGGGTGGGGAAAGGAGGGATTGTGATCGGCCTGGAATCAGTCTATGGCTGGAGACAGATGTGAACCTAGCAGTGTTCCATTTAATCATTCACCGAGCTAGTCAGTTACTGATTACATCCTTCTGCCCATCTCCACTGCTGCTCTCCAAGGTTAAAGCCAACATTATCTGTTGCCTGGGTTACTGAATGAGACACCTGCTTATGAGCTTTTTTCTCTTACTCTTCTCTCAACTGCAGTCAGAGGGAGCATTCTAAAGAGTCCTTCTGACTTTAACACTTTTCCGCTGAGAATCCTGGGAGCTTCATTATGCCTGTCTTCTTTTCTACATATGCACAGCCCCCCCCCAAAACTCCCCACCCCTGATATCCACTCTAGTTCTATCAATTTATTCCCATACAGAGAGCTTTCCTGACCCCCAGGAGCAGGCCCCCTCCCCTGTGCTCTCACGGCACCAGAGGGTCTGTGTCTTTACCACCTATTAGCGGTATCCTAGTATCCATTAGTGGTTCTTCATTTGCCTCTTCCATGGAAATGTAAGGGGTTTGAGAGCAAGGACAATGCAATTCCACGCTAAATTCTCACCATGAGGCACACAGTGGGCACCAAATTCTGAGTGACTGCCTTTATCACCTTATCTGAACAGTCAGATTTAGTGTTCCAAAGGGGCAGAAGAGGCAAATATAAGGCTCTTTTCTCCTTTTAGACACAAGGTGATCATGTAGTTCTGCTCATGGAGAAAGAAGGAAGATGTGAAATATACTGTCAAAATAAATTTCTAGGACAGATTGGCAGTGTGGGAAGACAGAACAAGACTACTCAAATGGATTATTAAATGAGTGAGAATGCTGAATTTGTCATAAATGATGACATAAAAGCATGTTTCTGAACTGAAAATTCTCAATAAATGTTGAATAAATAAACTTGAGTGCTTTTTCTGTAAATGCCAGTCATCCAAATAAGTCATGGATGATATTTAAACATCATAGGAATTAGTATGACCCCCTAGGGAGAAAACCTACCAAAGGAGAAAAATAAGCCCTAGAATCAGGGCCGCAAGAGCACCAGTGGTTCTCAGTGACTAAAAGAGGAGTCTATAGAGAAGAGAAAAAACATAGATGACAGAAGTAAAGGGGGAAATCAGAAAAGCGGGGGCATGCTGCAAGCCCAGGAGATGAGACTGAGGAAGCAGGCAGTGGATGTTTCAGTGCAACGCTACTGAGAGAGCCTGCGTAAGACAAGGGCAGAGAAGGGTGCACTGCAGAGCGAGCTCTCCTTCCTGGGGAGCAGAAGCACCAAGACAGGAACAGAGATTGGTTTTTTGAGACCCCACTTCCTGTGCTAGGTCATGGTTTCCTTTTCTTCTATCACTTTGACTTGTTTCCCTGAGCAGGGTAAGGCAGCACCACTGGTGGGGAATGCAGCTCCACTTGTCCAAGTGGTCTTGAGGGATGTGCCAGCAAGAGGTGGGCCATCCTCTGATAATCAGAAGCAGATGTGAGGGCAGCTAGGAAATTCCTTAGAGCCCATTTTAGACTATAGCTGGCCTGAAATCTCACAAATTAGTCTTGTGCAAAGTATTCTGTGATGCTTGAGTCTCCTGCTCTGCTCTTACCAAAATGGAATCTTGGCTAATTTGATTGTGGTTCTCAACAAGGAATTATCTTTCCTCCTCTCAAACATCAGCTGCCGCAACCACCCTGTGCATGACAGAGGAACCAATTGATGTTCTTCTCTTTTCATCTACTTTCTCCTGAAAAAAGGACTTTGAAAAATTACCTGGTCTTAGGAGAAAAATTACCTGGAATTTCATTTGACCTACAAAAGTATGTGCTTAGTTTTAATTCCCCTAGCTAACCCAGCCAAATGCCATTCAGAGCAAATGGAAATCAATGTAGTATAATTCAAATGTTTTGGGTCATAAAACATTAGTAATAACTGGAATTTCAGAAGCTTTAATTATTCCAATAAATTTTAAGATCCTATTTTTAAAGATTGAACTATGTTTGGGGCTTGGGAGACAGCCTGGCAGTGTAAGCACCTGCCTGGCAAGTGCAAGGTCCTGAGTTTGATCATTGGTGCCACATACCTTGCTAGCCCTGGAATCAGGTATGGTGGCACACATCTATAATCCCAGCACTGGATAGGCTGAGACAGGAGGATCACTATGAGTTCAAACTTTGTAGCAAGATCCTGTATCAAAATAATTATATATACTATGTTTGGGAGAGTTTGTTTGGTCCCATGACCACCTCATGGTATAAGCTAATGATGTAGAAAAATGAAACTTTGTATAACAAGTCATGGTTAGAACACCAGTGTTTATCAGTAACTAAAGGAGGAACCTTTAATTATGATTATGATTTGCCTCACATAGAAACTTGGAGCATTCTAGGGTCAGGTGTATTTTGATAGGATATCTGTTGCTCTCTCCCTTTGAAACGTAGTGTTTCTGCTCCCATTAACCCAAGTTCTGAAGTCATTTCTCTTAAGGTTCTTTCTAGGATATACAGGACTTTTAGGTAAGAAATGGTGGGTGAGCCTCAGCCAGCATCAGCAATGAAGTCTCTTGACAAAGACAGAAAATACTTTTCATGCGTCAGTTCCCTCCTTCTGTTCTTCACATGTTCTGAGGGAAGATGACACACTTTTATATGGAATATGGGAAATGATTTGGGAAAGGGAAAAGCGTGCAACTGGGGAAGTCTTTAAAAATGCAAGTCCTGGGCTGGTGAGATAGCTCACCGGTCTGAAGCGCCTACTTAGGCAAGCTTAGACAAGCACAGGGACTGCAGTTCAATCCCTAGCACCACGTGGCCCACTACCCTGCCCCCAGGGCAGCCTGAGCTGCCCCCCACTCCCATAAAAGAAAAAAATGCAAATCTTCCTCCTGCCCCTCCCCAGAAGTAGGGCTGAGATTATAGGCATGTGCCGCTATGCCCAGGCTCAGCATGCCCCACAGGTGGGGCCTGTACAACGCAGCTGGAATCAAGCCCCAGTCACTGTGGTCTGCCTAAGCAGGTGCTTTAGTCTGCTGACTATAGAAAAACAAAGAAGTGTTTCTTAGCCTTTGGAAAGGTGCCTGTCTTAATAGAAGACATCTTTATTCATATAAATCTCAAATTGAGAATTTCTGGATTATGTATTCTCTGGATTATGTACCTTAGGTAAAAACCTGGCAGTTTGTCCATCAGGATTTAAACGAAAATGGATCCTGCCTCATGTGACCTTGAAGTCAAGCTTCCATGTCTTTTGACCATCCTTGACTCGCAAATCATTTTTAACTTTGAAAATTGTCCAGTTCTTTCTTTAATTTGTTTAGAGTTAATGAGTATGTGAAAATCATTTCGATTTACTTTTTCCTGTAAAAGTCACTCTCTTCCATAGTCACCAGCTTTTTATCTTCAGCTTTCTCTGGCTTATTCGTCTCAGAAAAGAGAAGAGGAACATCAGTGAACCTCCTGAACGGCATCAGTGAGGTGTGGCTTCTCAGATTCGGCCTCTGCGTGGCCTGCGCTAGGCCTGCTCCCTAATGTCCATCCCTTGCAACCCACTTCTCAGAGTCACGCCCAGATTCATGCATCCCTGTAGTCCTGATCTCCAGGGACAACCCAAATCTTTTTTTTTCTGTATTTAGGACAGGGTCTGCAGGGTGTACAGGGTCTCACTACATAGATCGGACTCTAGTGATTTTCCTATGTTCGGCCTCCCAAATGCTGGGATTACAGGCATGTGTCACCACGCCCAGTGTCAATCGCAGTCTCAGCATGCCTTGCAGGTGGGGCCAGCACAGCACACTGGGAATCAAACCCCAGCCATTGTGCTCTGCCTAAGCAGGTGCTTTAGTCCACTGAGCTATAAGGCCGGCTCACAAATCTTATTAGTGGTCAGTTGCTTGCATTTCTGCCTGCCATCTCCAAGCACAGCTAGAAGAGGAGTTTGAATTTTCCCCAGCACTTCACAACTCACCCCCTCCCCTCCTTTTGCTGCAGGCATCCCCTTGAGATGCTCCTGAGGGAAAGGTAGAGGTGTAGGTTAGCCATTTGCATCCTTCCAACCAGTAACTCTTTCCTCCCACTCTTCAGAGGCCCCCATAATTAGAGCCTGCAGCTTTAGCAAATCTATTTGAAGATCAGAAAAATAAGAGAACTGTTTCATCAGTCTTCATGGATCAGTTTCCTGTCTCCATGAGGCCTTCTTCTTCATAGGGCAGAGCAAGTGGAAAAGTGCCTATCAACCAAGCCATCCCTTCTCTACATGAGGTGGTATTTTTTTCTTCCTTTCTCAGCTAATGTGAACCATCGTCATGCACTAGCATTTAAAAAGTCATTGGCGACCTATGAGCCCACACTAAGTCAAAATCTTAGAAAAGATAGCTGGAAAAAAAAGGAGGAAATTTTTGACCCTGTATCAGCAATCTAAATTTTTGTTTCAGAGGTTGGCTGTGAGCTACTCACTGAGCCTTGTGATATAGTGACATCAATCTTTGAACTAACTTTTTTTATAAGAAAATACTTAACATATCTTTAGTGAGTGTACACTGCTTGCAGCCTCTTTTATGGAGGAAATACCCCACTGAAACACCATGGAATTTGATTTCACTCTTAATTTGTAGTTTGTATTTAATTGCATATTCTAGTGGAAATGCAAATCTAAGACAAAATATTTATTATAACATTTAATATATCCTCAAAATCCACTTGGTGTGTGGCCAAGACTGATTGCCAGCTATTTATTAATCACATTCTATCTAGTGAAGATTCTGAAGGCACTAAACAACAAGTATAACTTTGAGGAGAGTGAAAAGGCACTTGAAAGACAGTCAATAAATTCAACTAATAATCAGTAGGAAGATTCATCTCTTCAGCAATGGGCTCCTCCATATAATGTAAGTGACAACCTAAATTCCTTTCTTTTCAGTTTAAACTGTTACTATGCTAATTTTCTTAACAACACCCAGAATTAAAGATTCACTATGGCCATGCAAACATGTGGAGATCTATCTCATCACTTAGAGCATATTTTACTGTATTTTGGCTCCAGAAGCTGCATAGCTGAGTTATGAGAGTTCCTGCTTTGAAACTGAGGGTCTGCATTCAGATGCCCATTCTGTAACCTACTCTCAGCTGTGGGCATCACTGTGCGCCTGAGTTCTCTTTTTAATAGAACTAGAGTGAAAATCTGTGCTTGTCTCTCGCAGCTGCTGAAGAGTTTACTGAGAAAATGTAAGGTTTCTCCATATACCTTCACAGGAGCTCAAAAAATGGTGGCTTTAAATTTGCATAAACTGTACTTATGAATCTTCTTCCTCGCCAGTGGAATTAACATATTCACCTGTCAGCGTAGGTAGTTGCATTGGTTACTTGAAAACTCTGGAGGGAGGGCTAGTGAGATAGTTCAATGGAGGGACCAGTGTTCCTTCCCCAGTACCACATGACACTGGCCCAGCACACTCCCCTCCCCCGGCATGATGAGCTAGCCACCAAGACCAGGCGTGGTGGCACATGATTGTAATCCCATCACTTGCGAGGTTGAAAACAGGAGGATCACTCACTATAAGTCTGAGCTGCATTGTGCGACCTTGTACCAAATACATTTTTTAAAAAACAACTCTTGAGGAATATAATGCATTTCCTTTGCAGTAGTGTATTCCAACAGTTAGAATCAGAGCTTGGGAGCATAAGAATTCTAAAGTGTGAACAAGCAGCAGTGATACACTCTCAGGCGATCCTTCAGGGGCACCTCTTGAATCTACAAGCTGCTTTCCTGTATGTGGATCCTGTATAAGTAAGTCATGACTTCTAATGATAGGAAAGGGAGGAGAGGTTTCTCAGATGTCCAGAGGGCCATATTACTGCCTACCATTCCCAGATTTAGGAGACTTCCAGAAAGCAAACACATCAACTTGCCACCCCACCACCCTATCTCCTAGCATAGAACATGAGGAAAGGTAGTAAATTTTGAGATTTATCCCTTTCCAAGGTCCAAAAACCAGAGAAGCTTTCAGAAGGAAAGTTCAGACTTTGTTTTCCACACTGCTTGTGTCTAATGAAAAGTATTATGACAGCAAGCGCTAATTTCAAATAGCAGGGGGAAAAGATGTATTTTCTCTCAGTGAAAATTAGCAAGTTCAAGTTACATGCATGCTACTCCAAATCTGAAAAAAGTTAATATGATTATTCAGATGTATAAAATGCATGTGGGAAAATATAACAACATGCACAATGAAAGATGAAAAGATCAACACATGTCTTAGTGCTTCCCTCAGGACTGAGACACTGTATATGAGACCTGAAAGTTAAAGAAAAAAAGGTGTTGGGCCCATGCCTTTAGCTCACAGTTGGCTGGCTCCAAGGCAGGAAGATGTACTGGGAAGGCCTAGCCAAGAACACACGCTCTTATAGCAGCAGCCAGAAAGCAGTGTGAAAGGCGAAGCCAAAAACCAAGCTACTACACCCCTCCATGCCACACCCCGGTGACCAGCTCCTCTGACCAGATTCCCCTTCTCACATCAGGCCAGCTGCAGCACCCTATAATCTAAGCCCCACCTTTGAATGGGTGAGGCTTTGGAAGGACATCTGAATTTTCACATTTTTAAGTTATTTAATCAGGATCAGTGTTTCTATCCTACATTTCTAGCTAAACATATTTGAACTAACTATGAAGGTATGAGGGGTTGGGGAGATGGCTCAGTGGAATAAGCGCTTCCCAGGCAAGTGCAAGGGCCTGAGTTCAATTCCCAGTTCTGCCAGAAAAGAAGAAAACTAAATAAAAATAAAAATAAAATAACTATGAAGCAAAATATCTAGAGCCAGTGTTCCTTAGCCATAGTTTTTCTTTTTCAGATGATGCAGTTTTTCTCTCAAACTTGACTTCTTATTTTATTGTAAGCATTGCTTCTCCAGTTTCATGTGAGTATTGAGCATATTAATAATCAAAAACATAAATAAAAGATAAAAGTTAAAGGAAATAATAGGAAAGAGGGAAACAGATCTTTAATGAAAGGGAAAGGAACCAAGAGGGCCAGAGAGATGGCTCAGTGGAATAAGTGCTTCCCCGGCAAGCACAAGGGCCTGATTCAATCCCTGGTTCTACCCAAAAAAAAAAATAAATAAATAAAAGACAGGAACCAAGAAATAAGGAGGGAGATGGAGGGAAGGAAGGGGTGAATGGAAGGATTAAGATATGTCATGTGCACATGTACTAGTGCCCCATGAGGAGTGTAATCATTGAGTATTGCAAACATGTACTAATAAAACTTAAAAATTTTTAAATACACTATTTCTTGAAAAAAAGAATCCTGTGTTAAATAAAATGAGTGGGAACGTAACAAATGAGTTCAAGTAAAAATCAGTATGTTGATCTACATGCATTTTAAATGCAATTTTTTAATTAAGTGGAACGAAGTTGCAATTTTCTACCTGTAACTATTTGCCCAAGAAAAGTATCTTTCCAATTGCTCTCCTAAGAATTCATGCCAAGGTGAGGCATAGCTGGCCTACTCTGCAGGAGCCCAGTGAACTAGCAGCAGGAAGAATAAGGTGCCTACTTCTCTCTTCTGGGTCACTTTATGAGAGACTCAAAACAACAGTTTCAAGTCAGTCTTTACACAAATGCTGATGGTCAACTGTGAACCAGCTCAGGGAGAATTTTAGGCAGTCTCCATTGCTCCATGTCTCAAGGACCTTTGTGTCTGGCTGCCTACACAAAACACCAGGACCTTAGGCTCAGTGCATTCATTTTGCACATCTGATAGAATCATGTGGACCTTACAGCATTCTCCCAGCAGAATTCCAGAGTCAAGAAACATTTGGCAGAACTGCACTAACTGCAAAATTCAATAGTTGGACTTCTGAAGAAAAGCAGTTGCTGTAGGTTGAGATGAGAATTAATAAGATCTGTAAAAGAAATAAGAGGACCTGGTACACTGGTGAAGAAAGGGATAAATAGCATATATGACTTTAAAAGTAATGTGAAGTTCTGTTCTTGGTGTGGTAATCTGTGGGAAACTGAAGATCTTGAATCTGGAAAGAAACTAACAGCACATACAGTCTAGTTCTTATTCTACGAGGTATAGCAATAAATGATAGATAGATAGATAGATAGATAGATAGATAGATAGATAGATAGATAGATAGATAGATAGATAGATAGATGGATGGATGGATGGATGGATGGATGGATGGATGGATGGATGGATGGATGGATGGATGGATGGATGGATGGATTCATAGATAGATACATAGATAGATAGATGGATGGACAGGTATTATTCAGTGCTGACTACATCCTACAAGGTGGGTGCAATCCTTATTTCACATATGAAGCCTTCAAGCTCAGAGAAGTTAAATAAACTTCCCAGAACTGCACAGCTAGCATGTGATGGGGTTAAGGTATAGTAGACCGAGGCATTCGGCCACAGCCTTTCAATCACAGCCCTATAGAGCTCTTGAAAGGAAGTGCAGGAAAGAATGTGAAATGTGCTTTTCTTTGACTGAGCTCAGATTATTGAGGAAAGGGGAGAAACCTGCTCTGGAAAGCCTGCAGAATCTTCTCAATAGGAACGATCTTGTGAAGGTCAGTTTCCTGCCACACAAAAAGATGTGAAATGCAGCTAAAAATATATTTGTACATTGTCAGTGCTAGGCACATGATAAATATTACTGCTTAGCATAGGTAATTAAAGATTATTAAAATAGGGCTAGAGAGTGACAAGCTTAGTATTTTTTTCAAGGTATCTGCTTTGTAACACAACTGTCATGTGTACATATACAATATAATTTATATCTACTTCCCTCTCTAAATGCACATTGGTGTGATGGGAATACACAAAGGATATTGCCATCAAGATTTTGATTTCTAATTGGCAAATAATGGGGAAGAAAAATGAGAGTAGAGAACAAAATTATAGCAAATTTGAGTAATCTTGTGAAGACACCTATTACAAAAATGAGAAAGCTCTTACCAAACTTCTATATTCCTTACCTAAACCTTAAGACCTTAGCTATTGATAATTTTTATGTTACGTGGTCATGTATGGCATAAGCATTTGGGATAAATGTGTAAGCAACAAAAACCCTGCCCTCCTGGTGCTTACACAAGAAGAAGAGAGGTATTAATAAATAAATATGACAAACATGCCAAGTGTTCTATGATAGGCCCATAAAAGGTACGCTAGAGGCCATAGGGACAGGGCAGTTGTAATAATTCTCTAGAGAGTCATAATCAATTAGATGTAAATGTAGAAAATAATTTATCTTAAAGGAATTGTCTCTCAGGGTTATAGAGGGCAGCAACTCCAAAATCTACAAGATGGGTTTGCAGGCTGGGGTCCCAGGAAAAAGCAAAAATTAGAAGCGAGGCTACTCTGTTATAGTAAAGCCTCCCGTTGATTGGCTGAAACTACACTACAGAGACTTTTTGCTCAAAATCCACTATTTTAAATTTTAATCTTATAGAAAAAAAAATCTTCCCAGTAACTACCAAAATGATGATTGACCAAATACATGGGCACCATGACCCAGCCAAACAGACACACAATTAACCATCACAGCAAGTACACTTGCCCTACTGAGCAAAACAGTGGGTGGGACAGGACTGTGAGGTGATGCTGAGGTGAGTGTGGGCAGCCATGGTGCAGGCAGTGTAGGAGAGGACACTCTGTCTAAAGACACACAGTTACATTAGGGTCATTCAAAAGACCACAGAGTGAGTAGGAAGAAAATGGTGGAGAAGAAGCTGACAATATAATCATTAGACAGAAACCAAAGAACCTGGAATGCACGACAAAGGAGTCTGGGGCTTTCTCCCAAAGACCATGGAGAGTTATTAGAGTTTTCAGCAACACAGTGTCCTAGTCAGCTGTGTGTAGTAGGAAGGTCGTGCTGACCTCTCTTCTCATAAAACAGCACAAATTTGCCTGTTCTGTTGAACCCTGTGAAAATTGTTTAAGTTTTTTAGAGAAAAGAGACTGCAGAACATTTTTAATGATATTTTAAGCAGAAAAATTATTCTAGATTTTCCTTTAATGTTTTTTGTACAAGAGGTTATAGCTGCCTTTGATAACTTTCTTCCGAGCTCACACTTCATACAGAAGAATAAAATCCCTTCAAAAAGTGTTCTTATCTTCCAAAGAGTATGAAAGCCTCTCAAAATTTTCCAGAGCTCTCCTTTCCCTTTCTGTTCTCCCCCCACCAGGTTATATTTAGCTCAGCTATAGACCTTGACCTTTTCAATAGACTGCATGACATGATGCACTAATCAGAACATTTCTTCATAGACTTGAATGAAGGTATTGGCCCCTACCCTGCCTACACAGACACAGGCACACACCCACATATTCATGTTGGGGAACATTTGAAGTTAGTCCAGATGTTTTGTAATTTTACAAACAAATATTTTTTTTTTAAAAAAGGCTTTCTTTCTTTGAATTTAGGGGAAGCATAAATTTGTATTTCTTCCTTTCTTAGGAAAATTTCTTTCATTATGAATAATATTGGCATGTTTCCAGCTGCTGTAAATCTCACCTTGAATAGCTCTCCCTTGGTTTCTCATCCTCAGACATGGTCTGGTTTACCAGCAGGGTATGTTTGGAAAGATTGCCCTGCAGGGGTCTTGTGCTTTTCTGAGGAACCAACCTCTGACCTCCCTTGTATCCATCTCTCAATCTGACCTTGGCTGCCCTGATCCTGTGGGTTTATTTTGTTCAGAGAGACTTCAGTCATGCTGCCATGGTACTTTTAATGCAGAACCTACAGTACTGTATGCAGGAGGAGGAGGAGTAATATTGTATGACATAAGCATTTGGGATGCAGTTATTGGTGATAGAGTAAGAAAAGCGAGCATGTTCACCAGCCTTTGTCAACACAATGAAGAAAAATTAATCTAGACTAAACTAAAAGTATTGGTGTTCTCAGAAATAAAAATGAAAGGAAACAAAATAATTGGAGAAATCTACATAGCTCTCCCAAGGATGAGTATGAAAACTAGAAGGCCATTTCCTTCAAAGTACATCCTCTGAGCTCTTCCAGTGACTTGATTAGCTGGTTGTTTGCTCCTTTCCTGATGTACTTCGCTCATTACTCATGTTCTCTTCCCCCAAATGCTTCAATTTAGCAGCCTTCTGTCTTCTTCATGACTCTGTGAATCTGTCTGGCCCCTGTTCAGGGACATGACCTAGCTGGGTTTGAGTCCTCATGTTACTTCTTAACAGCTATAAGCCATGAGTACATTATTTAATCTCTTGGCACCTTAGTTTCCTAATCTGTAAAACCCTACTTAGACTAAAGCCATAGGTTATAAAGCTCAAAAGGCTTAAAGCGGTCCACAGTAGCATCAAGAAGATATTAAGTAGCAATCAAGTGAACGAGGTGTGAACCCAGTAATCGAGATGTACAGGAATAAACAATGCTGAATACCAAGTTCATGCAGGTCAGGACCATGGACAGCTTCCAGCATACTGGGTGGTGGCCTTGTAAAGGAATGGTTCCTATACAGTACAACTATAGCAGTTTCTTCTTAATTGATTAAGGCTCAATGTGTGCTCAAGGAGCCCACAGTGTTGCCTTGTACGTGGTTGGACTGGACTATTTGAGATCTTTTAACCAACAGATATTGCTGAGAGACCTAGGAGGAGGATTTAGGTCTTTCAGGGGATGGAGTAAAAACAGAACAGCATAGTTTCCTCCCCTCAGAATGATCATCTGTGGAAATCGCATTGCTTTTGAGTTAATGAATAGAGATCACAACCAGGGTTGGAAACAACCTGGTTATAAGAAAGAAAAAGTTCAATTCTTCACTGTTTCAAAGAAAATGTGTATACTGCCTATTTTGAAATTCATATAAGTAGATTTTAGAATAGAAATATTTGTGTTCACTTCATCAGTGCATATACTAAAATAATTCAAATCTTTTAGATGCAGCAGGTTTTAAGCTTGGTGACTTTTGTAATGTAATAAATTCAATGAAGATTACTATGTCCAAATTTTCCTCATTTTACAGAAGGACTTTTACAATATGAAACTTTAGGGCCAGCCAGATAGCTCAGCAAACTAAAGTGCCTCCTCAGACAGAGTGCAGCTGATTTCCTTAGTGAGACCCTATAGACACTGTACTGAATATGATATATATATATATATATATATATATATATATCATATATATATCATATATATGAATATGCTATATATCATATCATATATATCATATATATATATATATATATATATATATATCAGAAATTAAACTCATGAGTTCTGATCTTCATTCTGACTTTTGTTAGAGATGAGACAGTAGCCTCATACTTCTCCGTATTTCAGCTCTCCCTCTAAGTGTGGATATGTATGAGGACACTGTTATTTCAAAGATTGGGTAGGTCAATTTTCATAAAGCACTTAGAAATGGCCTTATTAAATATTAACCTGTATTATGATTGTTTATGTACAATATTATGTCTTTTTGTTGTAAAGCACCTCTCCACTCTTCCAGGTCAGTGCACTTCAGCTTTCTACCATTTTATTTTGATATTGAGTCTAAAATAAGAATATGGATCATGTTTTGTGGATGTTTTGCAGTATCTTTGCCTAAGAAAACACCATTTCACATTCTTAGAGGTCATGCCCTTTGAACTGAAGACAGAATTTGGCCTTCAGATTAATAACTCAGAGCAAAAGGCAACCCACAGAAACTGTGGTAAGATGCAAAACTATGCTCTTCTTTGCTCCTTTTCCACCTTTCTATCTATTTTGACAATCATTATAAGATAATCAACACATTCATCTATGTAGAATTTGGTCCTTTTTATGTATCCCAGTGTGGAAGGAAGGGATGATTTAAAAATTGTTTGCTATCTCCCTAATCTCTGAGTACCTTCCAGGAAATTTTGTGATCCCAGCTCTCCAGGTTTGATATGAAATTGCCTGTGGACCCAATGAATTTAAGAAGATGAATCTAAAATCTATGCAGTTTAAACTCACCTAATTCTCATTTCTGTTTTTGTTTGAACTTCTCTTTCTGTGCCTTATTGATTTACAGCACAATCTTCAGGAACCTTAAGGCAATTTACAAATTAAAACCACAAAATATTGAGATCATTTTACACCCCACAAGTAAGCAAGCTCCCTCTATTACTGTACTAACACCCAGCTGTTATTGACATTGCATGCTGAGAGGCAAATACCAGGGCTTAATTAGTCCAGGCCTAGAGGAATCTTCCTTTCTTTACTATCTTGGAGAGTATGGAAACCATTGCTTGGCTAGAGCAAAGTCGCTTTGTTGGCTTTGTGAATGTGAATTCTGATTAACTCTGATTAACTCTGATTTATTCTCTCAGGTCTTCACTCATAGTGCTTTTGTCTCAAAGTTTTCCTGAGATGATTTTCAGAATTGCTTATGATGTGGCTTCCTCTGGCTCACGACAATTCATCAGTAACAAAGTTCTGATCTTTCACATGTTCCGGTATATCACTTATTGGTCTTATAGTGAGTCATCCTTGTCTTTCATTTGAACAAATAGCTTGACATTTTTGGAGACAGAGCTGATTTTTTTTGTTGCATGTTGCTCTTTTTTTGGCAATCTCTAGTCTCAGTTGATTTAACATTCTTGCTTTCATTTAGGAAAGACATTAGAGTAGTACACTAGTATACTACAAAGGTAGTATAACTGTTTTTACTACCTTTATTTTTCTTATGCACTCTAGATAATTTATAACGCTTATTTACTATCAAATTCCATATCTTTCAAGGAAACTCACTGGATTTCTTTCCAAAATCTGATTGAAACATCTTCGTGATACATGTTATTCCATTAAAATATACAATTCAATGTACAAAATTGAATAAATATGAATGAAAAACTCAGTTTATGCTATAGAATAAATGCTTGTGTGCCCCTAAAATTTATATACTGAAATCTAACACCAAAAGGTATAATTGTCAGGGTTCTTGAGAGTAGCAGGGACGATAGGATACATACGTATATACATACCTACATATACATACAAGAGGAGATGACTGGGAGAATTGACTCACACGATTATGGAAACTGAAAAGTCCCACAACATGCTACTGAAATCTTATAGAACAGAAAAACCAGGAGTCTGGCTCATTCCTGTTCAAAAGCCTTTGCTTGAGGCAAGAAGACTGAGAATTCAGAGGGCTGTTTGTATAAGCCCAAGAACCCAAAGACCAGAAAACCAATAGCTGTGATGTCCAAGGGCAGGAGAATAGGGTGCCCCAAGTGAGCTGAAATAGAGGCAGACAGAGAGTGAGAGAATTCTTCCCATTGCTGTTTTTCTCTATCTGGGTCTTTGGTAGCAACATTGAGGGTGGTCCCTCCCCAGTCAGCCTAGCAACTCCCCTTCTACTACTCTATCCAGAAGAAACTTCCCCAGATATGACTAAAAGTAATACTTTACAAACTGTCTAGGTATCTTCCAATCAAACTGTCTAGGAATCTCCCAATCAAATCAAATTGACACCTAAAGTTAACCAATGCAGAAAAGGATTAATTAATCTGAAGGCCAAATTCTGTCTTCAGTTCAAAGGGCATGACCTCTAAGAATGTGAAATGCTGTTTTCTTAGGCCTTCATGATAGGATCAGTACTCTTATTAACACCAGTCTAGAGAGCTCCCTTTTCTCTTACCCCATACAAATAAATAAGAACAAGAAGCAGTTCACCAGTATAAATGTGCCAGCACCTTGATCTTAGACTTTTCAGAATGCAGAATTGTGAGAGACTGCTTTCTGTTGTTCATAAGCCACCCAGTTAATATAATATTCTGTTATAGCATTCTGAATAGACAAAGACAGCTAGATGGATAAACATATTACATTGGTATTCAGTCAAGGACTGAATTTGAGGTACATGGAGTTGCATTAATTGGCCTTCCAGCCACAGAAAATCACCAGTAGCAATAGATACCCTTTATTATGTGTTCATTATGTGCCAGAAATTATGTTAAGCTTTTTATATTCAACATACTTCTATCTTCTAAATTATCCTGCATGGTAGATACTCTTATTTTATAAAAGAGAATACTAACAAATAGAAATCAAAGAATCAGGATGTATCAGAGTTCACAAGAATAACAGTGACCACTGTTGTATAGATCTATACTAAATATAAATAGTTTATGTAGATCTATACTAGTGTACACTATACAATATCTTTATATATTCACATGTAGAGATAGCTTCCTATATCTATGTATAGATAGCTTTTTAATAGAGAAATAGGTATACTATGGATGAATATATATAGTTTATAAGGTAAGCTTACATGGCTATCTATTGATTCAGGTATGGAAAAGTGCAAAAAGGTAATCTGTGAATTCAGTCAGAATTAAAGGCCCAAAGTTCATAGTATCCTGTACAACACCAAATCAGGAAGCCAAAGGGTCTATGCTAGAAGGCTGAAGAATATGAGCTAGAAGCCAGAAAATGGATACCCAAGGCAATGGCAAGGCCTGGAGCTCTTTCAAAGAAACAGAAGCAAGACTTCCTTCCTGTTTCCTTTTTTATTCCTTTCAAGCAACAAGCCTATGGGTTGATTCCATTCACACCCAGGGCAGGTATTCCCCCTTCCCTTTGTCAGTCAGTCATACCCAGAGCTATGCTACACCAATGACTGGGGTGTTTCTTATTCAAGTAGACAAAACAGTAACCTATCATGTAGGATTTATAACTACATCAATTTCACTTAAAACCTGTGCCTATAACGTCATATTGACTCTGTTTCTCCTGTTTGATGTTAAGAAGCCTTAATCAGGACAACTTTGGTTGACATATCACAGATTCAGTAGTCCTTGATGTGGTGGTATGCTTTTAGAAAATCTTTCCCTGAATTATAAAATATGCCAGTATGATAAATAAAATAGCTACCAGTAGGAACTGAAGGCATTCAACTCTATTTAGTTCAACAAACATTTATTGAGAGTTTGTGGTAAGATCTAAAGCTAGTCATTGTAAAAGATACAAAGATACTTGAATAATACAGTAAATTCATCTACATAGCTCACAGAACCTGAAAAGCTTTTATATGAGAAAAAACAGGTAATTTGGATGTTGAGAAACACGTTGTCATCTCTGTTGGCTGGTCATGCCTATGAAGGAATATGCACTCATCTTCAGAAGGCACCATAAAGAAAGTGAAGATGTGAACACTGACCTTGAAATAACCGATGATCTTAGGGTTCCCAGGTCCTGAGGCCCAAGAACCTCTCCAGGACATGCACTTTGGCTCTCTCTGAGAAAAATCCCAGGATTTTCATGGGGTGGACAAGGCAGGAGAGGAGAGCTCCGTCTTCCTTTGGGTGCTAGAGTAGAGGCTCAGCTTTGGGTGTGTGCATGGAAATTCCCATGCTCACTGCTGCCTACCATTGACTCTCCATTTGTGATCACAATACAAGCTGGAGGATGTCTCTGACGGTATCTTGTGAACCTGGAAAATTAAATAACCATGCATGAGCTGCACTAACCCGGAAAGCTATTATGCAAAAGGCTTCACTTATCAATAGAAAATGCTATTAATGAGTTAAAATTATAATTGACCAGTTGGCTTTAGAAAAATACAAATAAGTCTTTGAAATCCCTTTAAGTATTCAAGCATGTGAGGTGGCAAAGATATTGAAAAAGATTAAGTCCTGTGGAGATAGTTTTATTCAGTGCTGTGGGTCACAGATATTTTGAAAGAAAATGAAGTCCTCCAGAAAAAATCATAAATTTGAGTCTACCTCCTATTAAGAAAGTTCTGTGCTTTAAGTAATACATTCAAGAGACTAAAACATAAGATAAAATATGGCTATTTATTGGAGCCCTTTCTACAAAGCTGTGTTTAAACATCAGGGCCAAACTGTTCTATTAGTTAAATTGGTCCAACTTGTTCAAAACAGATTTGTTCAATAGATCTGAGAGGAAGCTGTATTAAGATATAAAGAGAAGAAGGAATTTACAGGAAATAGAAGAGAAATGAAAGTTATTTGAAACTTTAAATCCTAGAAAATAAATTTGATACATTGATTTCTATGAGTTTTCACTTTAATGAGGGCCATTCAGGAAATGCAAGTACTTCATCTGACCAGATAACAGTTAACCTCCTTTTATATCTCAAGTTCCCCTGCATTTGAATAACTGGCCACACTTCATCTTCCTATCTATGGTAGGCATAATTTTCAACAATCTTTAATATGACCTGTCACTTCAAAGGATCAGTTCTGAGGCATAAATAATCATGGGGTATGTCTCACACAGTCTCTCAATTTAACATGTATCAGAAAATATTATAATCAGTGGCTTTTGTATAAAAATTGGATCTGTACAAGTAAAGCAGACATTTTTTAACTATCTTCCCTTTTATTAGCCTTTAAAATTTTAGTCAGCATGTACTCTGGGCTCCTCTCCTGGGCCAGCACTGTTGAGCAAGGCCTGTGATTACACATGACAGAGCAAATAAGCATGCATAGTACACAACTGAGGCCCACAGCCATCCAGTCACCAGGGGAGACAAAGGTATTTTCAACTAGCAGAGCAAAACAGAGGTAGGAATTCAGAGAGAAGCTCTCCCTAGCTTTATGGTTCAGACTCACATTTATTCCTCATGCCCCATCCTCAACCTCCACATCTGGGAAGAAAAGTACCCTGACTTCTTACTTTATTCATATTTAGACATTGCACTATGAATAATAACTATTTACACAAGGTCTTTGGAGATTTCTGCTTAATATTAAGGAAGAAGAAGGATGGATTTTCAGGTGAAAAATCAAAGATTGCTATTATTAAAACTGAGAGATGTGGAGAAATCCTTGCCACGCACCTGAAGTTGCACTCTGCTGCTTTGTTTTCCCTGATTTAGTTCATGACCCTGGAAGTCACATCTTCCCCACTGATGAAACTGTGGCCCCTATGTACACTATTTAATGAGAATTTTTTTTTTAAGGTGAAAAGCCTAGGGCTGGTGAAATAACTCAGCAGACAAAGCACTTGCTTAGGCAAGAGCAGGGACTGGGGTTTAATCCCCGGCACCACATGCCATGCTGGCCCCACCCCTAGCAGGCTGAGCCAGATGTGGTGGTGCATACCTGTGATTCCAGTGCTGGGGAATCTGAGAACAGGAGGATCACTATGAGTCTGAGCTGTGCAGTGAGCCTCTGGACCAAATATATAAATTAAAAAAAAAGAAAAGAAAAGCCTAGGAAGACGGCACAAAATTGAGCCAGTCCCCTCTGTTGTTTGTTTCTCTAAGCAACAAGAGAAAATGTCTTTCAAATTCAGCTTTCCATTCCCTATCTGTTTTGCACAAGGTACTTTATATTATATCATTTCTAATGAATTAAAAATTCTCCTTGATCTTCCATCAGGTTTTCTCTTCTCCAAGTAGCATGCTACAGTTCATGTTATAACAGTTTATTGCTCATACCCTCTGTGTCTATTCCAATGGTTGTTATAATTCCTGGCAAATTTGGTTTCATTTGCTTATAGCAGAAGTTTCTTCCAGGGTTGTTATATATTTTCCATACAAAATAGAAGCAGTTTTACAAGAAAAGAAATTTTTGGTTGATACTATCTTTTGCCTACCTTTTGTGAAAGTAAAGTTTTCTAAATGATGTCTAGTTACTGGGAGAACATCTACATTTTATGACTCTATTTCCTTTATCAATAATTTTATATATTTATTTTTAAATAAAAAATAGTGACAGAACAAAATAGTATTAGAACTGATACAAGATTTCACTAAACAAAGTAATAGGAATTCAATAATGGTTGCTGTATTACATGATGCTATCTTCAAATTGGTTGTTCAGATTACCAGATGTAAACATGTAAGATTCGTTTAAAGAAAAACAAAGCAATAACAAAGAAGTTATAAGAAATTTAAAAGAGGAAAAGAAAAACTCAGAGTTAAAAACAATTAAGCATTAAGTGATTCTTTCAAAAGGCGAGCAGAAATCAGCAACGCAATTATCCAAACTTCTGCATATGGCCCTAAATACATGAGGACTGCGCTACAGGGCAGTATTTAATCCTAATGACTTGCAAGTCTCCCAAATGCATCAACTATTTTCAGAAGGTGCCTTATTTTCACTTTTGTGCCTGTTCTCAGCAGTCTTGACACATTGCAACAGTGATCAGCATTGCTCATACATGGCCCGGGGACACCATGCTGCAGCTAAACGCAGCAGATGTGTTGACCTTTCCTAGGGTGGCTTTTGTGTGAGAAAGTGCATGACTCCAAAGAATGACCTTCTCCAGTGTAATTTAAGAGCTTGCCTCAGGATGTCCTGAGCAACGCCATTGTCTATTCAGGCAATGGGTAGACCTGGTTTCAGTCAGAACTTGAACATGATGGTATGGTTTGCATTTTTACTATGCAGAAGGCCCAAAATGGAACTGTTTTCTTGAACTTCAGTCTTCCTGAGAAATGGACAGGTGCTTTATCTGAAGGAAATGTATTTCTAGGTACCCATCCCTGTTTGCCTTAGGACAGACACCTGGCAGCTGTTTCTACTACGGTCACCTTCCTGCAACCGATGTGTTCCTGATAATGTCTATGCTGCCTTCTTATGCGTTCACATATCTAAATATATCCTGCTAGCTGGGGAGATAGCTCAGCTGTCTAAACACCTGTTGGCAAGCACAAGGACCCAGGTTCAATTTCCAGTACCTCATGCTGCGCTGGACCCAAAACAAGGCATGGTGGACCAACCCTAGAATCCTAGTGGTGGGGAGGCTAAGACAGGAGGATCACTGTGAGTCTGTGCTGCTTAGCAAGACCCTGTACCAAATGAATAAATAAAAGATTTTAATTTAAAAAAATATAACTTACTATTCCACTTAATAATCATTCTGGAGTATTAAATATTATTTTCTCATAAAGACTCAGACATTTTCATATTACACAATCTTCCCTTAGAATTCACCTGGTAAAAAGAGCTCTTTTGGGTTTTTTTTTGGGGGGTTGGGTTATTTTTTTGGCAGAACCAGGGATTGAACTCAAAAAGAGCTTTTTGGAAAACCCAGAGAATATGACTCAAAGTCATATCAGAATTAAAATGTTAATTTGATTATATTTCACATGCTGGTTAAATTCTTCTTCTCTTGGTGTTAAAAAGCTCTTATGAACTTTTCAGCAACTTCACCCTAAATGGTTTATGGTGTCAATAATTCATACTGTACAATACTTTTCATTTTTATGTGATGCCCTGAAGTGTCTACTTTAGACTATATAATGAAAGGGTCATGAAAATTTAAAATTACTTATTTTATGCAGTTAAGAAATCATAAATCACTCTTGCATTAAACCAAACTCCGTCCTGGCTTTTCAGTCTTCAGTCAATGGCAAAGGATGAGGTGTGGAGTAAGGTTCTGGTTTCAGCCGTTTGCGACTCTCCCCTTTGGAAGGAGCCCTACAGCACCTCCCTGCTCCACCTTCTGTTCCTCACTGTGCAGCTCTCTCATCCCTGACATCCTTGGCAAGTGGTTCTCAGGCCTTTGCAAATTAGTGGGAGGAAGCCTCTCCTTAGAAGAAAGGTAAATCCATTATAGGTGACTCAGTTGTAAGAAAAACACTCTTTGAATAGAAACAAAAATCTTCTTCCTTGTTAGGTCTACCCATTAGCCTGGATTCTACACGCAAGGGAAAAGGGTAAAAAAAAAAAAAACCCACCTATTTCATCTCTCCCTACCTGCTGGAAGTCCCAAAGCTTTTTTCAGACCCAGAAAAGCCGCGTCACAGTTACATATTCTCAACTCTCTCATTCTTGGGAGCATCTCTCAGAGGACAAAAGAATAGCTTTCAGAGTACTTACCATTCTGGTGATTTTTTTATGATGCACTTGATTTTTTTTGGAGGGGGACTTCTTTTCTTTTTTTTCTTTTTTTTTTTTTTTGTACTTTAGGGAAGGGTCTACAGGGTGTTAAGGTTTTCACTACTAGATTGAACTCATAGTGATCCACTTGTTTATAGCCTCCAAAGAGCTGGGATTACAGGCATTCACCACCATGCCCAGTCTCTTAAGTGTGTCCTGGGGACAGGGCTGGCACAGTAGGCCTGGGATCGAACCTCTGACTCCTGCACCTGCTTGAGGCACTTTAATCTGCTGAGCTATTTTGGCCAGCCTGGAAAAAAACTTTATAAAACTTAAGTACACAGTCAGTGGTGGGGGCAGGTAGGGCTGCATCCGGCTTCAAACTCTCAGATCCTCCTCTGATTCTTAAGCCAGAGACTCAGTCACCTGAGAAACGTCAGAGAACAATTGGAAATTTCAACAAATTCTGTAGTTTTTTTGTTTGTTTGTTTTTGTTTTTGTTTTTTTGGCTTATGCTGGTTATATCCCTCTTAGCAACAAGGAAAGTGATAGGTCAGCCTCTGGCCCTAGCTCTCCATTGCAAGGTTCCTAACAGTGCCACCCAGCTTGAGAAGATGAAGCTGAAGGACTCTCTTTGATTTGGATGTGCCCAAAGTGGCACCTATCTTCTACATCCCTAACACATACCTCTTGGCTCTCACCTGGGTGCCCCTTTAGGAAGAGGACCTCTCCCAGCCTCCTCAAAAAATGGACCACAATAATTGAAAATTAAGGCCGGGAGGTGGGGCTGGTTTTGGAGTGCCACGAAGGCTTCCACCAGCTCCTGGGGACAGGGAAAAGGGATCTCGAGTCAAGAAGAGAAACAAGCACAAATTGAAAAAGACAGAGCAGGGGCATAAGCCAGACCCCCTGACCCTCCTCGGGCACCCCCTAGTGATACAGACTCTGAAGAGGAGGAGGAAGAGGAAGAAGAGGAGGAAGATATGGCACCAGTAGCTGGGAGTGAAGCCCCAGCTCCTGTGCTCCCTACACCCCCTGCGGCCTGTAGCCCCCTGCTGCAGCACACCCTGAAGGAGCCCCTCCCACAGACAGTGGAGGTAGGGAGGTCGGTAGTAGAGACAAGCCAAGATAGAGATGCCAGCTCCAGTGAAGGTGAGATGCAGCTGATGGATGAGGACATCATGGTAGAATCAGGTAGTGACTCATGGGATCAAATCACGTGTTACTGCCGAAAGCCCTTTGTGGGGTGCCCCATAATTGAGTGCAGCCTTTGTGGGATGTGGATCCACCTCTCCTGTGCTAAGATTAAGAAGACCTGGAGCCAGGGAGATGGCTTAGTAGAGTAAGTGCTTCCCTGGCAAGCGCAAGGGCCTGAGTTTAATCCCTGGTTCCGCCAAAATAAATAAAGAAGAGCAATGTCCCTGACTTCCTTTATTGCCAGAAATGCAAGGAACCTCAGCCGGAATCCCAGCAGTTAGGAGGGCTTCCCAAATCTGGAGAGCCCTAACATCATTATCTCTAGGTTGGAACTTCCAAATGACAGCGCAGCTTGGGAGATGACCCTCAAGGTCTTCAGCCTGTGGCCTGGAGTGTGGATACTGTCCTCCACTTCAAGGCAGAAGTTCCTAAGGGAGACTTGTTTGGAAATGAGAGTCTGATTCCTAACCTTTCTTTCCTCTTCACTTGGTGGACTTGAAATTGGTCCTATTGCAGTTGGGGGTGGGAAGCTATGGGTTAACAGTCACCTACTCTTCCCTCTCTTGGACCTGCCACCCCTCACTTTGTGGGCCAGGGTTTGAAATGGGATAGGACAGTTGTCTATAAAACTCTAGTGTAAATATAGCACTCCTTTCCCTCAAAAAAAGAAAGAAACTTAAATACACATACATACATACTTCTTATTTTAACATGTATGGAGTAGAAAACAAAGGCTTTCAAAATTCTTCCCCCAACTACTATAACAACTCTGAGACATTTAGTGAATATTTTTCTGGCCTTTGGCCTGCCTTGAAATGTAGATACCAAGTGAATAACTCTGTTCCTTTCAAAAGATAAGCCACTTGAGTTTAATTTTTTTTAGTTTAATTTTTTATCCAGATCAAAATGTTTGGTAATATTTTCAAGTATTTTACCCATACATTGGAACCTGTAAGGTATTGTTTTAAAAAAGATATTAAAGTAATATGCAATTTTGTTCTTAAATTTATTTTTGGTCAGCCCTTTGAAGATGCGGTTTTTACAGCAAAATAAAAAAAAATGTGGATAAGTTAGGAAAGTGATTAAATTTGTTTTAGTTGAGAATAACTAATACTCTATTTGAGGAGAAGAATGTTACAGATTCATGGACTAATGGGGTGTTTTAGTCATCCTTCTGTTACTGTGACAACATAGTGAGATGATGAATTTAAAAGGAGGAAGAGGCTTGTTGGTCTTAGTTTCAGAGGTTTCAGTACATGGTCACTCAGCCCTGCTACTTTGGGCCTGTGACAATACAGGTGCGGTGGAAAGGGGCCTGCCTGTTCATCTTGAGACAACCAAGGAGTAGAGAAAGAGACAGAAGGTGCCAGTTCCCAACGCCTCCTCTGAGGGCACACACACGTGCACACATGCATGCACATACTACCTAACTGTCTTCTATGAGGCCCCACTTCCTGAAGGTTCCATCACTGCCCAGGAGTACCACAAGCTGGTGACCAGGCCTTTGGTACACGGCCTTTGAAGAACACTTCCTAAACCATAGTGTCAGGGTGATAAAACTAGGTCCTTGGAGATTACCTTTGCTTCAGACACTAGGAATATTTATAATAATGCATAATAAGTTTTACATTAACTAGTCTCATATAATTACATTTTCTATTTCTCTGCAAACTGTCATCTGCTTTGTTGCTTGGTGATTTTGCAAAGAACTAAAAATGCCCTATAATACTCTATTAATTAGCCTTCTCCTAATATATATTTCCTATTAGAGTTCTGCTTTTAGAGATTAATCTTTTTTAAGGATTGAAGTAGATCAGTGTGTTTCTAAACCTGGAACTTCACTAATGAATAGGCATTTTAAGGACTGAATTGAATAAAACTGAATCATAAAGGAACAACTTATTTTCTGTTCAGTTTTCTTTCAGGCCCATAAATTAAGAGGGAAATAGTACCAAATTGAAGCTAGTGTGTCTTAAATATCTCTCTAACATTAACTAGCTTCTTGTTAAATGGAAATATCAGGTCCAGTCAGGCCTAGCTTCTAGCTAGTTATAACCCTGAGCTACAATTAAGTAAAACTATTTTATTTTAACTGCATTTACATTAACAATATGTTTATGCTTGTGGCAATCAATATTCATCTTCAGTTAAAGGTGGCAGAGGACCTTTCTTTTAAACCAATTCTTTTGGAGAAGAAAAGTTAAGTACTTTAAAGAAAGATGTTAAATAAATAAATAGATGCACAGTTGGCAGCTGGGTATTACATAGTATATGAATAAATGTCCTAAAGGAGATAAGTGAGATATAATGAAATGCCAATAAGATGAAATCATCTCCCCACTTAGATGTTTGCTGCCTTCGGAAGATTTTGCTTCTCTTCTCACAGAAGAGATTCACATCTGCATCAATCACTGAAATGGCCCTTTCCAACCAATAGCAATTCCATCAGTAAGGGCTTAGAAAAACCTTTGATCTTTCTTCAGTAATTGCATCTGGCAGCCCTCTTGATGAGAGGTGGGTAGTAGAAGACATCCACCTCTTTTCTCAGTATCGTCATTTACTCTGGCTACAGTGCTTTACTTTGCATAAATGTGTGCTGCACGTTCCTCTTCTCCTTACTGGTTTTCACATAGCTGTTGCCTTTGTCTTTGTTAAAAAAAGAGTTTAATTTTGATATCAGTAAAGATGATACCTATCTTCCAAACAGCATGTATTAGAAGAGACACCAAAATGATAGACATTTGTGATAAAGATAATCATGCAGCAACTTGAAAATATTTACTGTTAAATCAGCTTTCTTGATTATGCCCAAGCAATACAAGTGGACTAAAAAAATAGATAACTTTGAAAAGAAAAATGAAGAAATTATGGAAGTTCCCCAAAATCTAAGTGTTCTATCAAGTGAGTTTTCTAATTATATTTACTGTTCATGACTGTGAAATAGAGAAAGTGCAGCTAAGGGAGATGATTGATTCATCTACTCAAATGCCACTACTTCAACTCTAACTGAAAATAAGCATGTTCACATCAGCCCACCAACACATGCCTTGGGCACTAAATTCCATTAGGGAACAGGAACAAATATGGGAACAAGTTGCACTGTATAAGAAACATGAAAGTCCTTTACTGTCACTAGTGGGTTATTAACTTTTAGAGAATTAAAATAAAGTACACAAAAACTGTGACTATCTTTTTATTCAGAGAGCCCTTTAAAGGACCTCATATTTTTTAAGAGTCTTGGTAAATGCTGAATGTATGAAAGACTCCTCACAGAAAGTAGCTTTCAGGCTTTCTAATGTTACTGGAATTTTTAGGTAGGAGGGAAAGGAGCTAATGAGATGCCCTCCAAAAGATAAAAATAGTGTTGTAAGAATTAGGGGATAGGTATAGGTATTGTCACCCATTTAGTATCGTATAAGTTTTCTTGATAAGCAGAAGCCTACCTCTACCTACTCATAGTAGCTGAACTTAACTGTCAACTTCATTGACTTGGGATATGCTTAGGGAATTACGAATGCACACTTATACTTTGGTGTTACTCTGAAAATTTTATTGGTCCTTGACCACTTCTCTAGCCCTATCCCTGTTCTCTATTTCCCAGCCATGATGCACTAAGCAGCTTCACTCCAATCATATTCTTCTGTCATGATGTTTCTGTCCTAGAGTCTGGTTAAGACAAGCCATTTTTTCCCTTTAACTTATGAATGCCAGGTATTTAGCCCTAGCAATGGGAAAGCTAACCAATACAGAAAACTGAACCAGAGAACTGGGTGTGCTGCTCTGAGTATACATGATTATGTTATTCAGAAGCCTTGGGAGTTGGTTTGTGGAATAAATTTGGAAAGGTTTGGAGGTATGGTCTAGAGAAACCCTAGACTGCTATAAGCAGAACCTCATATGTGATTCTGGTCAGAGCTCAGACTAGAATCCTGATAGAACTGTGGATAGTAAAGTTCCAAATGGAAACAAGAATTTTATTGGGATCTGGATTAGAGATCATTCATGTTACATTAAAAGGGCTGAGGAGATGGCTCAGTGGAATAAGCACTTCCCTGGCAAGCACAAGGGCCTGAGTTCAATCCCTGGTTCTGCCAAAAAGAAAGTTTAAAAGAAAATGCTAGATTCATGTTACATTATGTCAAGGAGCTTGTCTGCATTTTGTCCATGCCCTAAAGTTTTGAATGAGGCTGAGCTTAAAAGTAATGTACTAATTAATCCAGCAAAGTAAACTTCAAGAGCCTAGCTACTGATCTTGACATGCAGAGTGTAAGAACTGTTGAGGCGTCCAACCAGATTTCAACATTTAGACTATAGGATAGGTAGTGCTAGGTACTTTCTGCCAGACCTATGTTGAGAATTGGGAGCAAAAGAAGAGAAGGAGAATTTGTAAAGCTTAAGTTATCCAGAAAAAACGTTGATAAAATGGGTGCCAAAGGAGAAAGATATTAGCATCATTAAAAAGAGCCCAGAACAAAAAGAAAGACATTTTGAGAATATCTCAGAAATCAGCAAGACCCCACCCACTTCAAATTCATATGCACAAAAATGTAAACCTTTAACTGGAGAGAAGAGAAGCTAGACCCCCTGATCAGAAGATGCCATCCAGTCAGCCTGCTAGCACTCATTTCACATGTCAGCCATCTGAGATCCATGGAAACCTGGCTACTGATCTTGACATGCAGCATGTAAGAGCTATTGAGTCATGGAGGCTTCCACCCAGATTTCAAAGGTGGACCTGGAAGACAATGTGGCCTGAGAAATAAGAGTGTGAAGCTGTAAGGGTAAAGCTACAGATGAACAGATATTCCTGGTAGTCGTAGATGGCAAGAACATATAATATCTGGCAAAGAATGCTTCAGGCAACAGTAGAACCATCCAGAATAATGGCTGTATGTTCTACAACTAGCAAGCCCACAGAGGTGGAGCCACCCACACCCTTGCAGTCACATCTTACCATGTGTGTTGGATGCTGTACATGAAGCTTAGGACTTAAATATTTTCCATGCTAGGTTTTGGTCTTGCTTCAGTCCTATTATTTTTTCCATAATTTTATTGAAGAACAAGTAGCAATGAGACAGTTTCAAATCAAATTAATAGAACAGAGTGGCTACAGTGGCGGTGAGAGGATGAACAACAAATTCGACGCCTTGAAAGATGATGACAGTGGAGACCATGATCAGAATGAAGAAAACAGCACACAGAAAGATGGTGAGAAGGGAAAAACAGAACGAGACAAGAGTCAGAACAGCAGCAAGAGGAAGGCTGTTGACCCTGGACCAGCAGAACATCCCTTGCAGTACAACTACACTTTCTGGTACTCCAGGAGAACCCCAGGCCGTCCCACCAGCTCACAGAGCTACAAACAGAATATCAAACAGATCGGCACCTTCGCCTCTGTGGAGCAGTTCTGGAGGTTTTATAGCCACATGGTACGTCCTGGGGACCTGACAGGACACAGTGACTTCCATCTCTTCAAAGAAGGAATTAAACCCATGTGGGAGGATGATGCAAATAAAAATGGTGGCAAATGGATCATTCGGCTGAGGAAGGGCTTGGCCTC
>PVKA01026412.1:0-31752 GCA_004027165.1 Ctenomys sociabilis | reverse complement strand
CTAAAGGGTCCATAATACATTTAATCTAAATAGATTGTCTTAGTTGCTTTTCTTATTGCTGAGCCAAAATTCCTCACACCTAAAGTTAAAGGGCAAGAGGTTTATGTATCTCACAGGTTGTAGAAGTTTCAGTCCATAATCAGCTGGCTCCAGGGCAGGGTGTTTTCACAGAAGAAAAATATTTTTGTTTTGTCTTTAATTTTTTCCAGTAAATTGTGTTCTGAGTTTTTGATTTTGTCTTAAAACCATGCCTTTGCTAGGAACTAGATTCTATGACATCCCTGTTGCAGAAGATAAAGGCATTACTTATCAAACTGCATCACCAGGGCCGGCGGTATAGCTCAGCGGACTAAGCGCTTGCTTAGGTAAGCGCCGGGACCAGTGTTCGATCCTTGGTTCCCCAAGCCGCGCCGGCCCCACCTTCGGGTGCGCTGAGCCGGCGATGCAATCTGGGCGTGATGGTGCGCGCCTGTAATCCCAGCACATGGGAGGCAAACTGCATTACGAAGGGCAATGAGCCCTAGCATTAGGAGCTCACATTAATCCTCTGGTGAGGAGGCCCTATAGATGTATTGACCTAAAATTTAAATAAAATCACACTTTGAAATTTTTAAGCTAGAAATTCAAGAAGTTAACGGGATCAAATAACACAAAGAACATGATGAAAGCAATGCACATGCTTGATCAAAGAACTATAGGAAATAAAAGTGAAAGTCTTACAACAATTTTCCCTAAGCAGCTACCATATTTTTAAGAAGTACGGCTAAAATTATGAGAAAAGTGAACACATTTTCAGCTGTTATGGAGGCGAATACTCCGATGCTCCCTACGCTGTGCAAGGAACAGGCTTCGAGAGCAGAGCCAAGCACAGGCGCCCGAGAGCATTTTCTCCCCGCTGCACATCCACAATTGCAATTTGCATCTTATGCGCGATTTTTTTATTGAGTAGCTGCACAATAGTGAAATACTTTTGAAGTCATTTTAAGCAACAATTATGGATTCAAACCTGATTTGGAATTCAAGCACATGTAGTATTCCTAATGCAAATGGCACAAATGGGGTGCAAATCAGATGAGCAGAGAGTGTCCACCCCAGGCTACGAGGAGCAATGAAAACTATTAACTATTTCATACTGACTCTTTTGCTTGAAAGCAAGCAAGCTTCTTCTGACACTGTAAGATTCTTCCTGCTTAGACTGTTCAAAACCTGGAAATATGTGATATCAGAGTTTAGAAAGCACATTGCTAGCATCTTCTCTTTTCTTTTAGTTGTGCTTCTGGAGAAGCTCTGAGATCATTTTATAAGGAAACCTCATCTTTTTTCTCTCTGATTTGAAGTAGAATCTTGTTTATCCATGATGTAAAATTAATATTGGTCCATTTCCAGAAGGACATAAAATTTTCTTAGCCACAAATTCAGACTGCTTTAATTTGGCAGTTTATAAAACACCTTTCTTTTACCAAATTCCTTATTTTGTTGTTAAAGTAAAATTTCCTGTAATGAGATGTGTTTTAAAGGGCACTGTAATGTTCCCATTATTTTATTCTCTGAAGAATGTTGGCAAGCACAAATATTACTTGATGCAGGCTGATCTTCTTAGAAATACGTAGCAGATACTTCTGCCTAGGCTCAGTCTTATGAGTATCTGTCCCTCCCCAGAGCAACATATGCATCTATGTCATTTAGATGTTGGAACTCTCCTGCCCTATTTTATTTTTGTCCATAATTTTGGATGCTAGGACATTTAGAGTAAAATAACTAATTCACTTCCAGAAAGAAGTCTGGATCTCAAAGCTTTTCCTCTAGGCTCCATTTAACTTTTTCACCCCTATTCCTCTTTCATCTCAATTTCTGGCTCTCACATTCTTATTGTTTTCAGTTACATATGCTACCTAAATTCTTTGATGAATGACAAGAGAACACAGAAGCAAAACTACAAATAGGTGGTCAATTACCCCAGATACAGATTTTCAATTTAAATGATTCTCCATGGAGCAGTCATTGACATATATGGTTGCTTTGAAAACATGAGGTAGAAAGAAGAAATCATCTTTTTAATGATCCTGGGAGAAAATCAAGAGCAACTGGGTTGAAAGTTTCTAGTGCCCTATGAACTCACTATAGGGCATGCGCCGTTCAGCAATTGAGATGTAAAAGAATGAGGGGGAATCAGGGAGATGATAGTCTCAGAATTATAAAAACAGTGGCTTTATTGGGATAAAAGAAATCTGCCCAGGCTCTCCGGTGAAGGCCCTTGGTGATTCTGGGGTTTCCATGGAGGCGGCACAGCACTGTGGTCATATAGCTGCTTAATATTGGAACTGTGCACTGTTGCTGATGGGAAGAACTGAGCATAGGGAAGGTGAAGGGGGCAGAATAACACAAAGGTTGGAGACTCCGCTCTGTCACATTTTGCCTGTAATGCCAGCAGGAAACACTGCCATTCCTTTAAAAAGGGTCACAGCATACCTGAAAGGTAAATTTTATTATTCATATTAAATTTTACATTTCAAAAATGAACTTAATGTCTACTAGATTGACTGGTCTGTAAATATTCATTAAATCAGCCGTTTTTATAGATTAAGGAAATAGAATGAACTATGAAGAATAAGTACCCATGCCCATTCATGTATACACCACATATTTCTATTTATTTCCATTTTGCCATGACTGTGACAAAATTAATCATTGTCTTCAGAAAATCATTAGAAAATTGCATCTAATTGGATTCTAGCTTTAAATTGAGAAAGAAAAGGCAGTCATTAAAATTAATGGTTCTAAGTATACAATGTTAGATGCTCTGTATGAATCTTAGATGCTAAAGGACTTCAGTAGGATCCTGTCATGTCAATCTTTTCAGAGTACTTAGATCCATTTAACTTGTATTTATCTCTGGGCAGTCCTCAACACTCCAGACACCCCACACAGCAGTGTGGGAAAAAGTGCCATTTGGTCTCACTGCACACTTCTCAGGCTACAGGTGGAGTCTCAAGGTGACCTTGAAGCAGTTTGCTACTATCAGCCTTGATATTTATTGTTCAGGTATGTCACATTAGCATAATAGAAAATGTTTTTGCTAAATTAGCATTCTTGGGGCCAGGGAGATGGCTCATTAGAGTAAGTGATTGCCTGGGAAGCACAAGGATCTGAGTTCAACCCCAGGTTCTGGAAAAAAAAAATAGCATTCCTTAAACCTTTCAAATGGAACCCCAACATTTATTTCTATTAACCCATAGCCCAAGGTACTTTGAATAGTTTGATTTTTTTGAGTATATTTAGTTTTTGTTTTAAATAATTTTATTGAGAAAGAAGTAGCTATGAGATAGTTTCAAAACAGGTTAGCAGTACAGTTATAATAATTAATACATTGCTGTCTTACTGTTTACTCATTGTTTGGACAAATATCAGACAGTCAAAATGAAGGAAGGAAAGGTTTTTTTAGCTCACAGTTATTGGAGGGTTCAGTCCATACTCCACTGACTCCAAAGCAAACAATAGCAGTTCAAGGTGGCAGAGAACAATGAAGAGCGAGGAGGAGCAGCAGCTGCAGCATCCATCAAGCCTCTCTCCTCCATCTACGCTGACTGTGAAGACCAGCGCTCCATGGTGAAGATCGCAGCTCTTCCAAAGTGGTGCGGCTACCAAAGTGGTGGGGCTACGAAGACTGGAACTTCTCCACTGAAGCGGGGTAGGGCGGCAGGAAGCCTTTCTTAATTCCTGTGCCCTGCCCACCTGCAAAGCTAGGCCCCCCAACTGAGAACCGTGCGTGATTCCGCCAAGTTGACACAGTGTATCAACGAACACAATTGCATATTATTGTCTTTGTAGTAATTATTCCTAGTATAAGATACAGACATGATATCTTGTCTAAACAATATTAATTCAAAACCTTTTCATTGAACTAAGAGAAAGCAGCTGTATAACTATGCTATCTTGTGTATGTAAATACATATGTATATACTTTTTTTTTTTTTTACTACAAAACGGTCCTTCATTTATAACCCCCTTGTTTACTTTGGTCAGAGATGTGTATCCTATTGCTAATCATATATTGCAGGTGCATGAATTCAGCAGAGTAATCCAATATAGTCCAGTAGTCTGTATTAGTAGTGGGTTATCCACATGACTGGCAATGTCAGAAGTTGCCGACTTGAGTCTTTTACAGCTCAGTGTATTAATAGGTCTTCACTTTTTATACCTCATTTTTATACTTTTCTGCTGGATGGTTAAGACCAAGGTAAAGCAAGACCTATATAACAAAACATGTAACTTTTGTATCTGACAAGTCAGTCAAATCCCATCAGGATTTACCCTGAAACCCTGTACCACACTTTGTAGATCCTTTGCAGGATCATTGCTTGACCAATTTGCTCTCTGTGAAAGCCTGAGAGAATGTTTTCTCTCCATGTGACTCTCCTTAGGCACATTGTGCATCGTCAATTACTTTCCTCTGTGGCCCCATGATCTCCTTGATCAGAAATTTTGGGACACCACTGAGCTATAGGATGTTACAGTACAGTTTGATAGCTGAAAAATTTAATTGTAAGATATCAGGCTATTCAATTAAAATCTTTAAGTGTGGCAGAATTTTAAATGTTTAAAAATTTGTAATCAAATGCAGAAGAAGCTGACTCTGTGATTTCCGTGTGACCATCAAGGAACCTAACCTTCAAATCTACTGTAAACAAACCCCATTTGTGAACAAAGACGATGAAATGTGGAGTTACTCATGCAGATAATGTTGCTATTGTTTAAAAAGTGTACATCTTATCACTCTGTGGTAAAATTGACATAATAATGTATGTGCATGTAAGTTAAACTTTTTAATATTGCATATTTCAATGTTTCATTGTAACTAACTTCATTTTTATCTGTAAACAAGTTAGTTTTCTAATCTATAGCACTGACTTATTAAACCCATCCTTTCCAACACAATATCATTTGAATGTAAAAATACACTTGTACTTCTGTGTGTGTGTGTGTGTGTGTGTGTGTGTGTGTTTGTTGCTAGGGATCAAACCCAGGGCATTATGTATGTGAGTAAACACTACTTCTGAGCTACATTTCTAGCACCCTCTGACAAAGCATCCCTCTCCTCCCTCTTCGTCTTCTTTTCTTCTGCCTCTTCTTCTTCCTTCTATATTTTCTTTATGTTCCCACCTCCTTCTCCCATCCTTCTTCTCCTTTCCTCCCACAGGCAATTGCTAATTTTCTCAGGCTTCCCTCCAAGTTTCTATGTTCATGCTTTCATCTCTTGACTAGATTTGATTACAAACATGCACAACCATGCCTGGCTCAAAAGTATTATTTTTTTAAATTTTTATTCATTTTAATGTGAAAAAAAGATAAAATAGCAGTGAAACAGTTTTAATACAGGTTAGTAGGATGGTTACAATAATTAACACATTGCATATTGTCTTCATAGTAGCTATTCAGAGGACAAGATACAGACATAATATCTTGTCTAAACAATGTGATTACAAACTTTTATTTTCAATGAACTAAGAGAAAGTAGCTGTATCTATCTTAACTCTCTTGTGTATGCATATATGTATTTTTCTCTCTATTTTTTTTTTTTACAACAAAATGGTCCTTCATTTACACTTTTGTGAGGTTAGTAACACATGACTCTAGATTGCCTAGCAACTGATAGCTAACCTTAATCAGACAAGATGTTCATCTCAGGAGTGAAGTAGTTTGTTTGCTTTAGGCACTGGGCCAAATCCCACCTACATTGTAGATAGTGGAAGACCCACCTTGGGGTGGCTTTTTGCCTGGAAGGCAGAAAGGGAAAGTGAAGAATGGCAGATCTGCCTCTATCTCTCTGGAGGAGCTCTTGTCTTCCCCTTCCCCTTGGATGTCATCTCCTGCATTGCAGTACAGACTCTTCAGCACATAGCATTCAGTCAGTACTAGAGTATTGACTCTTCAGATTTTCCATGCAAACACATGCACTTCCTGATATAGACTTGCACTGGCCAATGCCGTAGCACAACTATGGTATATCATTGACTGAGGAAATGGTCCTCTTCTATTCAGTATAGTCATCCTTGTCTATCAAGTGTGCTGATTCAGGATGGATGTACATTAGGTAGTGAGGGACAAAGGGTCACCTACCTAGACCACCAAGTCAGCCACATTAGTACTCTGGGGAGAGATATGGCAGCTAGATCACTCCCACATGTATGTGGTTATCTTTTGAGGTCTACAGTTGTGTGGTAGTGTCTAATTCAAGGCATGACTCAGCAGTCACTAAGTAGACAGAGGAAGCAGTCACAGGCCAGGTCCATGCTGGATCATCATAGCATGCTTGAGTAGGATTAGAGTAAAATGCTGGACAAACCCAGGAAGCTTGCAGCATGATTAATGCAAGCTGCCAAGTCTGTTACTTTCAAGTCTGCAGCAGTTCAGCTGACTCTGGTTTCATGGCCTATGTTGGGAGAAGGGGACATGGACTGTTCATCCTACAACATTTTAGGTGTCTCCTATTGGCCTAAACTGTAGCATCCTGAGCCTGGACCTTACCCATAGTCACCTCCTGATCAGTCACTATGAGATGTGAATGCTAGGAGCCCAGAGATGAAGGCAAGCCATGGATATCCAAGATCCAAGTTCAGTTGGTCCTTTCCTAAAGTGCTCTCTGGCCAAGCACTTTCTCCAGGAGACTTGCAGTTTCCAGGACTCAAGCCACTCACCAGCTGTTGCAGTTCACACCATTCACTGCTTTCATTCCACTGGAGCATTTCTCCCTGGAGTCCTCCGGATTTACCACCCTTATTGTGTCCCTGTAGACCCAGTCATCCTCTCTCATGCCACAAGCCAAGAGCTGGAGAGGAAGTTCAGGGTTACCTTCTCTTCCACACTGAGGTCTATCTTTTTACATTTTCTGTGGGCTCTTGAAAAACACTATATGCATCTGTTGCAACCACAGGCAGTCACTTGTCACTGACAGCAGTTTTCCTTCTGTGTAGCTTCAGTGTACTTTTGGGGCCGGACTAAGAACAATTAGCTCATTTTCAGGTTCTTTATGTTCCTCTTCTTCTTCCTCATCTGCCTCCTGTTTCTCTTTCTTGTCCTCCTTCTCCCTTTCTCCTTCTGCTTTGCATAATTGTTGTCCAGCTGTGTTGAGAGGAGATGAGAAATCATGGCTGGAGATGCTAGGGTATTGTTGAAGAATAAATTTAAGAAGTGCACTGTGAAGCTAGGAGGAATCTACATTAGTGTGTTACACGTGTATTATAGTCAGGGTCTCTAGGAAAATAGATTTAATACAGGACACATAATTTATAGGATTATTTTATCTGTTACCAAAAAGATGAATGCAGAAGAATGGAAGAGATCTGTCCACCCAATAAAGATGCAAAGAATCTACCGAAAGGCCTAAAGCCTATGGCAACATCCTTGACAAGTACAGTTGGCGCCCTAGTGCCTATGACAATGCCTCATACAAGTTGGGAAGGCCCCAAGGTCAGTGATGGGAAGGAGAAAGTCTGCCACCAGGTGGAAGGATTTGCACTGGAGTCAGGAAGTGCTGGCCTGGTACCAGCAAGCCAGCAAGAACTCTTGTCCTGAGAATCGACAGTGCACCATCTTCCCCTCCAGTTCTCTTATGCTCTTGGTAACAATCCTCAGATGGGCCTGCCATACCAAGAACCACACAGATTCAGTTCGGTCACAAGTTGCTCATTAGTTAATCCACTACAGGTCTTCTCTCACATAAGGAGAGGGTGGTGAGCTGCTGTGTTGAGTCTATTCTTTTTGTTTCACACAGTTATACTGGATGAATAAATGCTTTCAAAATGTGCTGAATTATTATAGTTTCTTCACATTTAGAAACTACAAACTAATATGTTGGAATATGAAGTACATGGACTGACTGGGATAGAAGGACAGAAATGATTCCAAATGGCCCCAAGGAAAGTGTCAAGTGCTGTATGTGTCCTTCAAGACAATTGCTGTGTGTATGTGTTCTATGTGTTCTTTATCACTCCTGGGGTGATAGCTTCAAGTCATTACAAAGACTCTGCCATATAGTCACTGCATGCTGTCTTGCCTGACTCTACTATATTTCCCGAAAAATCAGCCCTAAGCAGAACAGAAGTGAGTGATAACGCCAACCCCTTATTTCTGCTCTACCTGGCATTACAGAACAGCCACCAAGCAGGAGACTAGTAACATATCATCTTCTGCAAGACCCTGGTGCTCACCAGGGCAATGTCAGCTAGGGCTAGTTGAGTTGGGCCATGCCAGGTGGATGTTATTTTTCAGGCAAGCACAGTGTGTCAGATACTCAATACTGTATTTTAGTATTAGTTTCATTAACTAAAGAGTCATAAATCCTCTGTGTTCCCCTCAAAGCCACACTTGCTATGGATCCACCATTGCTACTCCAGAAGTTGTACTTTAAAGGAAACATTTCTCATGAGATGCTGTGCCCCTGAACTATATCCATGGCTATCTATTTCTCTCTCTCTCTCTCTCTCTCTCTCTCTCTCTCTCTCTCTCTCTCTCTCTCTCTCTCTCTCTGTTTCTCCCTCTCTCTCATTGTAGATACACAGAGTATGAGTTCCAACAAGGCACAAGTAGAAATCTAATGTATAGATGGTTGACAGATAAAAAGATTCCAGATACTTAGTTAAAAATCATAAAATGACTCAGTATCCACTGCTTTATGTAGTATGAAGGAAAAGATGAACCACAGGGGAAAGGGGACTGGAGAGAGGGCTCTGGTCATTGAACCCTAAGACACCATCTCACTTCCTTAAAAACCCTGCCCAAACAGACTTGGAACCCTGCTGAGGGTGTCACAGTGCAGTATCGGCCTCACCTGAGCTCAGTTGGCTGGAGATTTTTAGCAATGATCATGCTGAACTGCTTTTCTACTTCCTGAGGCTGCAGGACTCTAGGCACAGAAAGCATGCCTGAATGACTGAGGAGATGATTGACTTAATCCAGATACTGCAGGCCACGATGTGGGAGCACCTCACCTGTGACAGACATGCTAGGAAAAGTGCCATCAGGCCTGACCTCCACTGATGGAGAAAATACAACTGACCAGTGTGAAATCTGCCCAAGCCGGAATACTAATGGCACCACAAAGTGGAAGAATTCAGGACAAGTCTTGCCAAGCCCAGAGACTCCCAGGAGCTCTGGACACATCTCCCTAGAGCCAGACACAAAAATCCTGGGGAACCAAAGAAGTCCAACATGGGAAAATGAAGTTGCAGCCACCAGGCACCCAGACTCAGTGATGAGCTTAGTTTCCATCTGTGCTGAATTCACAGGGAGCTACTCTGAGCTCTGGCCCAACCTAGTGTTCATCCACACTGACCAGGTCACTTATGGAAAATACTTCACGGGAAGCTACACTGAGCTCTGGCCTGTGAGGTCAGGGCAGGCTGTCAGGGCACACTCCCAGAGCTTCTCATGCCAGTTTCCCTGGGTGATGAACCCCACTACATACCCTCCTTCCAGAGCACCTCCAGAACCCACAGCTCAACCCTAGAGCTCCTGAGCATGGGCACAGGGATCACCACACTTCAGGGACTTCCATGTCTCTTGTGAACCTTAGTGATGAACTAAGTGATGTACTATTTGGACTATAAGGAGCTTTTCACCAAAACATGGGTTGAGGAGGAAAGAGATCCACACACTGTCACTTAAGTTGGAATTAGAAGAAGCCTTTCCATGTCTGAGCAAGAGGAGAATGAACTCACTCCACGCATCGCTTCCTGCATCAGAACAGCCTAAGATGCCTTGTCCAGAAGATGCATTCACCTACTGCAGAGCTGCAGGCCTCTGGAGAAAAGTTATTGGGTCACATTTCAGGCCAAATATTTCTGCAGGTGTGGTCAGTGTGTTATGTGCACAGACTGTGTAGGGGGATTGGAATGCCTGGTGTATAAGTGCATAGAATGTAAGATCTTGGTGCATTAGGAGGCGGGCAGTGTTCTTCACCACTGCAATCCATGATGCCAATGAATCAACCATCCATGGCTTCAGACCCCACATGGACCCTAAGCTGTCTCATCCTTCATGTCACCACAGTTTGGAACAACTTGCTGGTCAAGCTCCATCTAGGCTGGGACCCCAGGCCTTTAATATCCTCCAGGTGACAGGAAGAGGAAGTTATGCAAAAGTGTTCTTGGTTCAACTGAAAAATATAGATCGAATGTTGGCAATGAAAGTGGTGAAAAAAGACTGCGCCAACTATCATTGGGTATTGAAGGAAGTATTAAGTTGTCCTTTCCTTATTGGGATGCATTCTTTCTTTCACATGAAAACCAGAGTGATTTTGTCTTAGACTGCAGGAGTGGAGGAGATCTGGTGTTGCACATGCAGCACTATGGGATACTTCCTGAGCCACGTGTCAGGGTTTACGCTGCAGAGACCAGCTTAGCCCTCAACTACCTGTACCAGTGAGGGGTCCTGAAATTGAACAATGTATTACTCAATTCTAAAGGACACATCAAGCTCACTACTGAGTGTGTAAGAAGGGGTTTGGGCCTGGAGATGTCACAGGCACATTTTTGTGACACAGCTCATTACCTGGCTCCAGAAATGATCAGAGATGAAGAGTATGGTTTTGGCGTGGATTGGTGGAGTCTTGGAGTGGTCATGTATGAGAGGATGGCTGGAAAGTCTCTCTTTCCTACCGCTGAGAGCCCTGATATCCCTCATCAAATGGCAACCACTCATCTCTTTCTCCTTATTTTGGAAAGCACTATTTTCATACTTCATCTATCTGTAGAAGTTGCAAGAGTCCTTCAGGATTTTCTGAAGAAGGAGCTGGAGGAGAGATTAGTTTGTCTTGGTGACATAGGGTGTGAGGGTGCTCAGCAGCACCCATTCTTTCAGAATGTGGACTGGGGCCTGGTGGAGCAGAAGTGAGTGGCACTGTCCTTTAAGCCAAATATTTATGGAGAATTTGGTTTGGAAAACTTTAATCTGCAGTATACTAAAGAACCTGTCCAGCTGACTCCAGAAGATAATTGAAGGGAGACAGCAATTGAGGGCCATGAATTTGCAGGTTTTGAGTACATCAATCCTCTTTCAAGTTATGAAGAACAGGTCTGATCCTCATTTTCCATCCATGTGTCCTGCTGATGTTGCCATTCCAAGGGTGGAAAAGCTTACTACCAGTCTGGACTCAATGGACTACTTCAGAATTGCTTAGAAGCTCATTTTAATTTCTTTCTTTCTTTCTTTTCTTTTTTTGTACTTACATTTAGGTGTCATATTTGATGCTTATAGTCTATTATAGGGAGTACTAAATTTCTTGATGTTGATAGACTTGCTATTTATGATCTAAGTACGAAGTAATTGCTTGTTACCCTAACTTGTAAACACAATTCATTTGTTCAGGGGTTTCAGAATGCATACGATTTATCTTGTTTTTATTTTTGTTTTGCTTTTTGGTTTTGGTGGTACCAGGGATTGAATTCAGGATCTTGCACTTGCAAGGCAAGCACTTATTCCACTGAGTTCTTTCCCTGACCCCTTCTTTTTTATTTTTGTTATCATAAAATAAAATAATTTTCCTTTTAAGTAGAATGTCTTTCCCATGCTTGTTTTCCTTCAAACCAAATTGCCTGTTCTTTTGGCACCTGGTTTATATAATCTTGAGGGAAATTCAAAACTTTGCAATTTTTAGTACTTCTGAAAATAACACATGGGCCCTAAATTTACTCCCTCAGTTAAGTGTCTTTAGTTGGGTGACGCATGAAATACATATAGGAATCTTTTCATTACAGAGTTCTTCAAATATGTTCATTTAAATAAGGGGTTAGCAATTTCTCAATGAGTTGTCTGATATAGTGTTCTTATCTTACTGCCCGTTTTTATGCAAAAGCTATTAAAATAACCACTGTCGTCTAAGTTACTATAGCACAATCTTAGTACAATTTAAGTTTGAGATATTTAAGGTAAAATATCTCATGTTTAGTTTAGAATGATTTAAAATTTGTTAACATTTAAGAAAATATGTTTTGACATTTCCTGGGGTTCCTATTTCATTAGAAATATAACTTTTCCATGGCTTAAATTCATATATTATCATTTGTTTTAATAGTTAAGTTTGAAAGTAACGAATATAGTAAAAGAAAATGTGTTTCCTTGTTTTCTGTTGTTTTTAGGAAAATGTTTACAGAGAGTCACATGTTCATGTGCCAGGTATGTGTTTTTCTCTTAATGCCTGGAACTTGTTTTAAAATGAAAAACAGTATTCACAACATAAACTTAGAGAGCATTCTGCCATGTCAGGAACATGTGTGTGATCTTTAAAGTGGTGCTCTTTCCTACAGGGCATTTCAGGGTGCAGAACAACCGCACAGAGAGCTTGTTTAAATGTTTATTACTCAGCCCAGGCTAGAAGTCTTTTGGGCCTTAGGCCCTCATTTTGGGAAAAACCTTTCTTCCAGTTAATAGTAGAAAGTATATCTATGGTATACAATTTTAAGATGGTATAAGCAGCAATTTACAATGTAGGTGGGACTTCACCCAGTGCCTAAAACAAACCAAAATACAATTATTAAATATTTGTTATTTGAATAATAATATCTAGGTAGTTTCTCCAAATGTAGAAAAGATTCTTTATAACTAAAAGAATGTGATCTGAGTTTTCTGTGGGCTCAACTGTTTATCTGCTTGCATAGTTTAGCATTAACTAGAAGCAACCTGTGAGGAAATGCATTTTTTTTCCTATTTTTTTAAATGTATTTAGTACAGTCTACAGGGTCTCACTACACAGATCATACTTGTAGTGATCCTCCTGTCTTCAGCCTCCCAAGCCATCATGAGCCACCATGCCCAGTCTCAGTCGCCTCTCAGCATGCCCCAGGGGTGCAGCCAGCGTGGCATGTAGTGCCAGGGACCAATCCCTGGTGCCTGTGTCTGCCTAAGCAGGTGCTTTAATTGGATGAGCTATCTGGCTGGTCCAGGAAATACATTCTTGTGCTTAGTCATCTGCTTCTGGCAATTTGTTACAGTAGCCTTAATAAATCAATGGCTCATGATTTTCAGAGTTTCAACCTAGACTTCTGGACTTCCTTCTTTTTTTCCTTGTCTATTCTCCTCTTTTCTTCTTCCCTTTTCCTTGATTTTGATTTGGTTACTAAGGCTTTAAGTCAAAGACGTGGGATGATTTCAGACACTGTACACTTTTCTTGTTTCTTCAATATTCCCTAAAATGACATTATTCTCAACTCATTATTCTAAACTCTGACATACTGTGGCTTAAATGGTCTCTTTGTCCACACATTACCCAAACACTGGCTGACAGCCTGAACACCCAGACACACATGCCCCTATGCCCAACCTGCACACTGTTCCAAAGTTTGCATAGTTTCCACTGAATTTCTTAATATGCTCTTCATTCTTTGATTTGTTTTTCTCTGAACAAATAGATGGTTTTTGATTAAATAATGTCAATGTCTTTCTTTACAGAACAATTTGCCCGAGATATCTGAGGCATTGCTAGGGTTCTGCTTAACTGTGCTTTTCAAAAAAAATGCAGGTTCTTATTTCTTTTTCTAAAAAAAGTATTTGGTACAGGGTCTCACTACCCAGCTCAGACTCCTAGTGATCCTCCTGCTTCCAGCCTCCCCAGCACTAGTATTACAAGCGTGCACCACCAACACCCACAGGGGTGCCACCACTATAGGTGCTACCAGGGATTGAACCCCGTTGCCTTACATGCAGGGACTTAAGGCAAGTCCCTGCACTTGTCTTAAACAGATGCTTAGTCCTCTGAGCTATCTTGCTGCCCTCCTGTCTCCTATTTTTTACAAGGCATTGTCTTATTCAACATGGGAATCCTCATGACATAATAAATATTAAACAAAGAATAGAACAAGTGCTGAGTAGATACATAAAGGTCTGTAGCATTACTCAAGGGGTTTTATAATTGATATGTTTGCCCAGGCACACTGAGATCTTTCTTGGCAGAGAAAAGGTATAAATTATGAAAAAAAAATCCTTTTGAAGCATCTTAAACTCTCTCTTCTAATTCAAGCATTCCAGTTGTTTCATGACTTATCATGCAAAGTCATTCAGGATCTCCTTTCCAAGTTGTGACCGAATGGACCTTACCCTCCTCTTTGGCTGGGTTTCTCCAGAGATCACGGGAAGTAGCAAATTCTATAAGAGGTCTTCACAACCTTGCCTTTTCTATATTTCCTGTCACAAATCCTTAGGAAAATCACTCATTTAAAAATGTGTTAGTGTAAACTTGTGGTACACAGTAAATATATTCATGGTGTGGAACTGGCACAGAATCGTGTCACAGAGTGTTCTCTCCTACTCTCCTTCCTCCTATCGTCCCTGTCCCCAGACCCTCTCCTTTCTCCAGAAACCCTACCCTATTATTAGTAATTTTGATGGGAGCCTAGATTTTCCTTATTAGAGCAACCTGTGTACTGATTTAAATGCGGATCTATGATATCCCAGACCTGTTCAGCCAGGATCAGAGACCAGTGTGGTAAATACAGAAGTCTCCATGGTGGTGGAAATAGAAGGGGCAAAAGCTAACATCTATTCAATCTACCTATGTTATCCTTTAAATCCTTCATATTACCTACTATTTATTTCATTTCATAGCCCTGTTCTAGATGCCCTTTATAAATGTTCCCACTGGGAGAAATTACCTTACAGCTCGTGTTGTCCAGACCACCATCAGTTAAGTAACTGCTCACACTGGGCTTCCTCCTGTTGAGAGGTGCCTGGGGCTACAGCTCTGTGCCTTCCAGCTGTGGAGAATCTGGGGCCTCACAGAATTCCAGTTTCTTGCCCCTGCCCCCCCCCCGGGATGATTAGCCATACAGGGCACCTCCAGTGCAGAGTGTCTAGAATCAGCTGAGAAGCCATTTGTGGCGTCACTGTAATTAAGGAAGTGGGTCACCCTTACTGCAATTTCAAGGAGGTCAGCAGGAGCCCAAAACTGTGAAATTTTTAGGCAAGAAGTGAAAATAAACATAATGGAAGCCAACATTCATTCCTCCACAAGCACTCTGTAATTTCCAAGGGCAGCCTGTAGGGGTGGCAGCTGGTCCTGGTCCCCGTGGGCAGGTCCTCTGCATCTCGGCTTTGCACCATGGGTGGCTGGCCGGCCCAGGTGCTCCCTAGCAGAGTGCCATGACCTTTCGTGGCTCTCCACTGGGTGGCTATGACAAAGTAGAGGGCAAAAACAAGAGGAAAAGAAGCCTCTGCCAGAGGTGATCTGGTTGAGTAGCTTGTGAAAGAGGACAGTGGCCGGGGTGGGAGACCGTGAAGCAGCACCATAGAAAATGGCTGCATTCTACAGCCTCGCTGCCTCTTTGCAGGGACACGGTTCTGTGTTATCTTTCCTACAGCAGCTGGAAGTGTGTGTCAGCCTGTGTCATCCAGAGACCCACAGCTCAGCTCTTTTGCCCCCTGATTCCTATATGATTCCTGAGGAGTCTCAGGTGACTGTTCCGTCTCCATCTCTTAGTGAGGCTGCTGCTAACCAAGATGTTCAAGAGTGTGCCACATTGTAAGTAGGGGACACCAGCTTCCACCTACTAGGTGGGTGCTGGGCAGAGTGGCGGTGTCCCTGCCACCTGTGAAGAATCCATTATTCCCCTTCTGCCAGAAACTGGTAGTGCAGTCTTGGTAACAGAGTCTTGGTCCTGTGCTGTCATTGCACACAGCCTAGATGCAGTGACTGATGAAAACAGAATGAGAAGAAGTGGCATGGGAAACGTTCTTCCTGTGTCAAGAGCTTACACTTTATGAAACCCAGTGCAATATAAAATATCCCAGGATGGCTTTCTGGGACTGAGTTTCTCTTTTCCTTCTTTTGTTGCAGTCATATTTTTAAAAGCACTTTATGATAGATTTTTAAAAACTCCCCAATTATGTATTTACCCAGTAGTCCTTAATTATAGACTATCACATAATTACATAATTATGGACTTTTAGAAATGCTTATTATTTACTCCACAGTCCATAAAGAGCTGTTATGGACTATTCTGCAATTGTGTAATTAGGGAGGCTATGATGTGCAGGCTACTCATTGAATAGTTTGAACCAATAAAGCCTGTCGTGTCAAGATTACTCTGGGGACATTCTATTTCCCTCCTCAGCCCTGCGCTGGAGATCAGGGACATTGCAGACCCATGCTTGCCAGGGTATGGCAGGAGCTCACAAAGACGGGGTTTCTTAAGAATGGACACAGTGACATAATCACCGTTCATTTTTGCAGACATTTTGGAATATAGACCATGGCCCAATCCAAATGTCAACTACTAAAACACCTAGGGAAATTTGTTTCATTTCTAAAAATTGATATCCATGTGCCTTCAAGATAGTGTTGTTAAGGTTGCAAGCAGAAGTTATCAGCCACTATTAAAATAGGAACAAACATAGGCCCTGACACAGAAAACTTCACCTTAGAGACTGTACCCTTTGCAACTCTGCCCCATGTGTTTGTTGCATTTAGTAGGCACATGTCAGGCCCTTGGAAGTTATTTTAACAAACACAGAAATTTCTGTCTGGGATGCGCAAATGATGGGATCCAAGACAGTGAAAATGAAAGAATTTTCCAAACCATTGTCCCAGTGCATGTGAGGCCCATTCAGCAGGGACACACTCAGTCTACTCCTGCAGCATCCCCAAAGGCGAAGGAACATGGCTATGCAGGGCCACTCTACCCCATGGGTGGTCGGGTGGGCAGTCAGGCTTCCTCAACTGCTGCGTTACTTTTGTCTGGCAAAAATTAGGCACCTGAAGTGAGTGCCATGCGCTTCTGGAGCCTGGCAGAAGTCCTCTCTAGGGAGATAATGTGAGACAAGAATTTTAAAATAAAGTCTCTTTTTTCTTCTCCTTTTTATTAGAATATGTTCTAAATCCGCACAAAAATACATTCATTGCTGGGATTGGTACAGATGCAGCTGCATCTTAAACCTTTTACTTCTCCCCCTGCCCTCTGTCTTGACATCCCAGATCCCTTGCCCCCCTCCACAAAGTCCAACTTTCTGTCCCCTACTGCCTTTCTTTGCTCATACATCACTTAGGTTTGGGTTGTGTCATATGAAATAGTTCATGTAATACATAAGTTTCTACGTTGGATTTATTTCAGTTGGCATTATGGTCTCAAACTGCATGCATTTCAATAAACAACTCAAATTCATGCTACTTGAAGGCTGAATAGTACTCCACTGTGTATAATTACCACATTTTCCTAATTCATTCATTTCCTAATTCATTCATATAGGCTGTTTCTGAGATTTAGCTGCTATGGTGTAAGTTGTGCTGCTATACTCATGGGTATGCACGCACTCCTGTAAGATGAAGTCTTTAACTCTTTTGAAGAGATAGCTAGAAGATAGTATAGTTGGGTCAAATGAAATCACAAACTAATTTTCTGAGGATGCTCAGGCTGACTTCCACAGTGGTAGCACCAGTTTACATTCCCACAAACAAGGCAGAGAGATTGTCCCATGGCCTCACCAGCATTTGTTGTCTTTTTCAGTTCATGGTAACCGCCATTTTTTTTTCTTTGTGGAACAAGAAGGAATCTCAGTGTTGTTTTGATTTGTATTTCTCTGATATCCAAAGAAGCTGGACACTTCCAAAGGCCATTTGTATCTCTTTTGGGAAGTACCTGCTCATGTCAATGGTTCATGTTTTGATTGGTTTTCTATTCTGAGGTTTCTAATTTAGTTGAATTCTGTATATATTTCTTATATTGGTCCTCTGTCAGAGAATTACATGGCACAGTTTTTTCCCATTTTGTAGGCTGTTAGTACTTGGTTGGAAGATAAGATTTAAGTCAGATTACAAGGTGGCTGTGTTGACACATGCCTGTAAACACAGCAATATGGGAGGCTGAAGTAGTTGGTAGTAATCTCCTACCAACTTAGAGATTTAGTTGAGACACTGTCTTAATATATTAAAATATTAATTAAAAAGGACTAGGGATGTTGCTTAGTGGACAGGCCCTGAGTTAAATCCCCAGGACCCTACCCACACCAAGTCCAAACTCTGGACTTCACAGAATACTATCTCTACCTGTTGTCTCATTCACTTTCGGGAGTAGAAAGATTAAACACAAGAGCCTGTAATTCTCCTTCCATTCTGCAAACATTTCAGACTTACAAGAAGTAGTATCTGCCTACATTTGCATGGTGAAGTTTGTAAAAGGGAAACTATTTTCCTCAGAGAGAAAGATAAATTTCTTTCTATCTTCTCATTGGCTTCATGCCACCCTAGCTAAGATCCTTTCTCCAGTCCAATAAAGGGTATTTTGATTCTGAAATGACATGTGGGAGACAAAAGGAAAAAATAAAACTGCATTTTGAGTTGGTAAAGGAATGCGACCCTCAGGTGCATGAGCCTCATAACTTGGGGTCCATCAGCACTGCTGATGCTCTCAGAGACACTAGGAACACACAGCAGGACGCCCTCATTCTGTAGAAAGAGGAATGGACAACTGGCAAATGTCACTGGAGGCCTTCACTGTGCCCAGAATGCTTCTTGGCTTCCAGATGAGAGTAGGGGCACTGGCCTCTGGATCAGTCTTGGAGCAGGAAAAGGGCTGAGCCTTTCAAGTGCTAATGTTCTTCCCATGACAGCTCCAGGATTTAGAAACCCTTTCAGGCAGCAGCATAGAAAATTAAAAAACAAAACAAAAATCAGGATTAGGAAGTCCTATTCACCTCAAGACTTCAGAGAAGGCATCTTCCCTCGCCATCACATTAGGTAAATAAATAGATGTGATTAAAGGAGCAATTTATTGACATAAATTCAGAACAGCTTGTCAGTAAGTGCACTTCTGCAAAGGCATCATACCATGCTTATAATTTCAAGTAGATCCAAATGGAAACGATCCATACAATCCAAGCCCAAAATCCATCTCCAGCAGATGATATTTTCGCAGCCCTGTGATCAAGCCACATTGTACACAGTAATGTCGTGTTCAGTAACTGTACTTCCACGTGAGTGGCTCTCAGCTTCTTGAGGGTTTGTTGATATGTGCGCAGCAAATTCCGTTTCAGGGAGAATCACGGTAAGCAAAAATGTGTTGTCTTGTGATCCATATGCCTTGTGAAGTTCTGTAGAACCCAAAATTGGAGGCGAGGAGGAGAGCAGAGAGTAGGAGAGGGAATTGATAGGGGAGAGGAAGACAGGGGAGAAAAAAAGAGGGGAAGGGAGGGGTAAGGGAGGGGAAGGAGGAGGGGAGGGGAATAGAGGGGAGGAGAGACAGAGAGAGATGGAGACAGGGAGACAGAGAGATACTATGGTTTACAAAAGTGTATCTTCTTAAACATAGAGTTTACCTATACAATTTTGTAAATACTCTCATTCTAAGTGGTTTCTTCACCCTGGGACACTATTTCACAGACGTGGCCACTTGTTTTGCCACTTTTTACAAAGGAAATGAAAGAATGGGAGAGAAGAGATACTTTGCTTCACATGGTGGATAGATCTGTTGATTAATAATGTTGGTGTCATTATTGTGTCTTTATCCCAAAGAGGCCCACATACAATTTCTCAGAACACAGAATTCTTCTCAGCTGATGTGGTGGTGCACACCTACAATTCCAGCAGTTGGGAGACTGAGGCAGGATAACTAAAAGTTCCAGTGGATCCTGAGCCAAATAGCAAATGGTGAAGCACTGCTTCAAAACAAAAATATCAACAAGCTAGAGATGGAGCCTGGTGCAATAGGCTTGATTCCTAGGACTGAAAGAAAATGTTTCTTCTCACTAATCACATCTAACAGGCCATTCAAGTCATGTGATTCTGAATTATTTTATTTCTCAGAAGCAAAATGTACACATGAAGTTCAGTGTAATCCATGCATGGACTTTCAACAGAATTCCTTGGACTACAATGTGAAGAGAAGGGGGTTCTGCTATTCTTTAATGACACAGAGCTTTTCCTTTGTTATGGGCAATATGTAAAACCTTGAAAGCTTAGAGGAATCCAAACACTTCTTTCACACAAGGAATAGGCAGGTTGGGACATGAAAATAATTAAAGTTTAAGAGTCGCAAGTGCTTTTTCCCTAGTTTGATTATTACACATTGTATAACATGTTATCCAATTATCCTAATTTTGCTCCATAAAGTTGTACAAATATTATATCTGTTTTTAAAAAGTGAATAAATACCTATAAAATAAAAATGTACAGTTTAAGGAAGAGGCAAAAAATATACATGAGGAGCACATTTCATCAGTACTGGGAGGGAAGAGCAGTGCAGAGTTTGCGAGAAAAGCATATTGTGACCATGTGAAGAAGTTGCTGTGGGATACAAACAGTGAAATGCTTCATGGTAAGTAGGGCAGTGCCAGCTTGTTGGGCAGCCCTGAGTTTGATCCCCAGTACTAGAAATAGGTAGATTGATAAATAAATAAATGAGGAGTGGCTGAACAGAGTTTGTTTGCTCTGAGGACATTAAATCAAAAGGCTCGGAAGCCCCAAAGTCAACAACATGTGATGAAGCAGAATATGTATTTTCAAAATCTCAGCAAACACAATCACCCCTGGCTAACCAGGATCTGCTTCTGTAGATGCACAGGGCATCTCTTCAGGGGGTGATGGTGAAGACACAGCCCTGGGTCAGTGCACAAAAGGATCACAATTTAAACCCACCTAAAGCCCAAATCAAAGCACACACTCACCTACTTGTGAACCAGACGTGATCTTGCATGATGGCTGGGACTAATATTCCTAATAAAACATCCTTTTTAACAAAACTGAAAATCAATAATAGGAGAAGTTTCAAAATTGACACCAGCCTTTTGAGAAACTGGAAATAGATCTTCCTGTCAAAGACTAACACGTTCTTCTTCGTCTAGACTGCACTGGGAGCAAAATTATCCGATTTTCATTTCCTCAATTTCACTCCACAGTGGTAGGACGTGTGAGTATTGATTCATCTGCTGAAACAAAAAGCAGAAGGGCTCTTCAGCACAGCAGGGTCAGAAGGGTTTGTGGGTGTCTAATTATATCTAGAGAGCATGTATAAATCTTTCCCAGTCGTTATGGGAGCATGAGTCCAAAGGCATCATTAGAGCCCTTTCATCCATTGCCACTCTCCTCCTCCTTTGTTTTATGGGAGATCATAGATCCTAGAGTTAATATTATCATGCTTCACAGATTTTCAAATTTGTATCGGAAATAAGATTTGCTGCATGAGAGGACTGGCATGCTTCACTGTTTGCAAAAGCAAATCTATAAATATGTATCACAGCTGTCTTGCTATACACGTATGCTGAACACAGACAAACAAGGACCAGGGGTACTCTCGTCCCACCCTTGGTTCTCTGGAATGAGGAACATTCAGAATATTGAGTCATAATGGCCTGTAAAATTTTTGCATTCCAGCAATATATCTAATTTTTCAAGTTCTGTGATGACATCATATGAATTTTGTGTTCCACTTGAAAATAGGTTTTTATGAGAAGAAAATATCATTTTACATAAATATTCAAGATAAGTACTGAAGTTGAAATGTGTTTTAAAGTTGGACTACATTTTCAATTTCCTTTCCAACTTCAGGTGAATTATATGACTGTTATGTTACTTCCATTAGTTCAACAATAAAATAATTTGTATATTTCAGGAATAGAAGAAAGCAAGAAATATCACCAAAATATAGAAATTAGTAATGTTCTTGTGTTAATACTTCCAAGTTCTGGCCAATAGCTTCAAGAATGGGACAGAGTGCATAATTTTTAAAGGGATCACCTGACAGGCTCCCAGTTTCTATGTTCTTTATTGCTAAAAGTAAAGGCATTCCTGGATTTTTTGTTTTCTTGTATTTTTCTCTCACACATATGTAAATTGCAGAACATTTTTGCAGCCTATTTTGTTTGCTCATGGACATTTTTCCAAGTCAGCGAATGTGGTTTACATCATTCTTTTTAATAGCTGAGTGGGATAGATGTGCTCTAATTTATTTAACAGATTTCCTTTGATGAACTTTTAGATCGATTCCAATTTCCTGTAATATAAATAATGTTGTAATGAACGTCATTGTGCTTATATCTTTTTTGACTTATCTGATTTTTTCCATTAAATATAGCAGAGTCAAACTCGACTGTTAAAGGTAAACTAATTTTAAATTTTGATCATCTTGATATGTTTCATTAAATCACACAGAAGCTATACAATTCACTCTCATTCTGAGTGACATGAGACAGGTTACCTTTTTGGGGAGCTATTTGTTACAGTATACAGAAGACAGAGTAATAATAGAATCACTTCATTTGGAGTTCTTTGATTACTGGTAAAGTAGAAGATCTTTTCATACTGTGTGGGTCACTTATATTTCTTGCTTTGTGAATTGTCTATCAATGCACTTTGTAATTAAAGAACTGGCTTGTATTTGTTAATATCAAAGCTCTCTTGGTTGTATGATTCCTATGTTATTATTTTTCCTGACTTCCAATTTATTTTAGTGTGAAATGTAGTGAATAACTCTATACTTAACTTTTACATCATTGTTGATTGACCAATATTTTTTCCAGGTTATTTGAAATGTAATTAGTTAATGTACTTAATGTTTATTTTGGTAGAGGACTCTATTATAGCAGGTAACTCCATCTTGTCACATTATTTTCACCTTGTCATGAGCTTGGGGCCAGGTAGTTGGAGGAGAAAGTTATTCCCCTATTATTCCTTGTTTCTTTTCTGTAGTAGTAAAGCATAGTGGATTTGTGGATTTATCCTTAAATTCTTCACTGGACACTTACTAGCTGTATGAGCAGGACAAGTTAACATTTTCTGGATTTCTAGAGTGGATGTGATAGCCCTTCCAGGGTTAGAGCTCCGAGAAGATGGGTTGACACAAGAGTAAAATGTGTGTCACACCCCCATACTTGGCCGCTGCTTCTGTTGCATAATGGTAATTTACTTTCTTATTTATTCAAACATGTCTGTCCTTCCAGAGAAATTTAGAAATGGTTTCATACAATTCCTAAATTAACCCATTATAAGTAGGTCACAGTTTTCTTGGTATTAAGTATATCAATTCGTATAGAAATAATTAACAGCCAATATTCTATTAATATTGAGCCCTCTCAGCCAAATATAAATCTATTTTAGGTATACAAGATTTGTTTTACACATTTTGAAACTGTGTTACAGTTTTTCCACATAAAATTACTTCTGATGGTTTGTTGTTTCCCTCATGTAATAATCTATGCACACTATGTGTTATACAAACATGGTTCTATAATGTATACTATATGGTATAATAAGTGTACTGTCTTTATTATACTTTTGTCTATTTTGTATATAAATTGTGTTTTGACACCATACTGAACTCACATTTATGTCTCCCAAGATTTTCTATTGGTCCTAATAATTTTTTCCTATAGTGTATATACATAAATAAAAATTTCAAGTTTTTCTGATGATTCTTTCTTAATGACACTATTTTCTCTTGTGTCATATTTACAGTGTTATAATCTTTCAGAAGTGCAATGCCAGCATTTCCACTAGAAAAACAAAAATAGCTAAAGAAGGAAAACAACTCATTCCATTTCTAAAATGAACAGAATTGATTTTTGCTTTCTTTAAGTATCCATTGCATGGCTGCATTTGCTATGGCATGGATAAGTGACTCTCAAGATTCCATATTTGAAGGGCATGGGCTCCCAAGGGTCCCCACGGAATTTAATGAAATCCTTGACAGGAGGTGGGGGCCTCAGAGGATGTCTTTGGAGATGAACCCTTGGGAATCTGGGGGTACGTGGCCTCGTCCTCTTCCCCTGCTTCTGCTCTGTGTCTTCCACAGCATGTGGTTCTGTCCTACTGTGTGCTCCTTCCCTATATTCTGCCTTTTCACCTGCCATGGAACCAACTGGTGCATGGGCTGAACCTGCAAAGTGGAAGTCAAAAGACCTTATTTTCCTTATGAGTTAATTATCTCAGGCATTTTGTCACAGTGACAGGTAACTAACACAGCATTATCAACAATTATAGCATCCTTCGAAGGATAATATCTATCTAGAAGCCAATTAGGTAATGATTATTTCTACTCACAGAGGATTTCTCAAAGATACAACCGTCTTCTACTTTCAGAATGGAATACATTTTAGACTTTGACATTTTAACTTCCTTTCATTCAGTTTAGTCTTTTTCGTTGCAAATACATACTGTATATTTCAGTTATTTAAACTGATTAATTTTTAGTAATACAGAAATGAAAATTTTATTTAAAAATAAAAGGAAAATCATGTTCCCATTTTGTAGCATAATATTTACAAATAAAAGTTTGGATTTAGAAAAGTGGCACCAACATTTTCTTTGATTCTCCCACCTAAGAGTCACCTTTTCTTTCTGATTAAGTTATGATGATAAGCACCTCAAAATTTATGGTGCTGTTTCATGAAACCATTTTTCCATTTGTATAGTCAAGTGATAGTAAATGGGGCCCTCTATTACTGCAAGAGTTTTTATCAAACCATAGGGCTTGGTAAACTGAGGTCTAGTGCTTTTTATTTTAATTTAGAAATTTGTATATAAAGAGGAAATACAGGGGCTGGGGAGATGGCTAAGTGGAATAAGTGCTTCCCTGGCAAGTGCAAGGGCCTGAGTTCAATCCCTGGTTCCATTAAAAATTAAAAAAGAAATACATATAGTGAGCTGTCAGCTATTGCATAAATGCATTATATGATTTCCTTATTTTCTATCCACATGTCTTACGGCGATAGTTGTATCTGGCCATTGTAAGAACTATCCCTATTATAGGACTGCATGTGTACCCACAGTGGCCACGTGGAGAGAGAACAATGGAGAACTGAGGCGGAGATTATGTCTATCTTAAGAAGTAGGTCAGCATTTTTCACCACAGGATGTGTATCACAAATCTTATTGTCCTGCAGCATCTAGATTAGTAACTAATACATAGCTGTAATTCAATTTTGTAAGATTTAGGAATTAATGACACTAATGACAGTGACTTTGGAATTAAGAAATGCCACAAAGAAAAAGTAAAAAGCAAGAAGAAAAACATAGCTATATTTTCTACTTAAATTCATTTTCATCTTTTGTTATGCTAAATCCTAAAATATGGCATAGACTTTCACCTAGAAAGTGTCTCCCTAATAGGTTGCTGTTTGAGGATACAATAGCACCTGAAGCCACACTGCCTGGATTTGAGCCTGGCTTTGAGACTTACTAGCCTATGAGCCTGATTAGATTTTTAAATTTCTATGTGCCTCATGTTTTCTCAATATATTAGAATGATAACAGAAACTATTTCAAAGAGTGATAGAAAAGTATGTACCACAGGAAGCATTATAAACTATTATCTATGATGAAATAATTTACTAGTTTAGTGACATAGGTAGGTTTAAGAGAAGTAATAAAGAATTAAAAAGAAAATATTCATGCTTTATTCATTTTATTGTTATTTTAGAGATAAAAATTTAGAAACAATACATAATTTCATAAACAAAATGATAGGAGTTCAACAATGGCTATTATATTGCATATTGCTGTCTTCAAATTTGTTGTTCAGATTACCAGATATAGGAAGGCAAAATAGTAAAATAAATAAATAAAAGAAAAAGAAGAAAGAAAAAAATAAGCATTAGCTTCTCCTTTCAATAGACTACCAGAAGTCAGTACAATGATCTCAGCTATACTATGTACGTGCATGTATACTATTATTTCCTTTTTCTTTCTCTCTCTTTCATTCTTCTCTCCTTCCTTCTTCCTTCCTTCCTTCCTTCCTTCCTTCCTTCCTTCCTTCCTTCCTTCCTTCCTTCCTTCCTTCTTTTTCCTTTCCTTCACTCCAGTTGTTCTTTCCCTTTGAGAAGTTTCTTTCCCTTTCACAGTATCTATTATAACTTTCGGATTTTATTTACTTTTTTCAGGTTCTTATGCTAGGGAAACAATATGTTGTTTACACATGTTCCACATCATTGGTCAGTTGAGAAATGCAAATTAAAGCCACATTGACATTCCATCTCATCCCAGAAAGAAGGGCTGTCATCAAAAAGTCTACCGATAACAAATGATGGAGGGGCTGTGGGGAAAAAGGAACAATTCTCCACTATTAGTGGGAGCATAGACTGATTCAATTACTATGGAAATCAACATGAAGATTACTCAAAATACTAGAATTAAATGTTCCATTCAACCCAGCTATTCCTTTCCTGGGCATTTTTCCAGAAGAAGAACCAAAAATATCATACCACAGCAATGTATGTGCACTTACACTTACAGCAGAACAATTCATCATAGCTAAATATTGGAAACAATATAAATGCCCATCACCTAAAGAATGGATTAAAAAAAGATGCAGTGTTTTTAATATCATGCAGTATTATTTAGCCATAATATTTTAAAAAGCAAGACTGGTTATATTATCTTTTAAATCAGTCTTTTGAAAATGCTGTACGTTTGCAATATATAAAAATTCCATTTGCTTGAGGAAATAGATAGATAGTTAGACAGATCTATTGCAAGATCATAGCAGTGCTCATTTACATACAACAGGGTCCATAAATACATGAAAAGTAGAACCTGTAGAATGGGAAAAGGAAAACTAGACACATTTAACTTAAGCTGAGGAAGTCAACAAATCCGCCCTTAACAATTGGTGGAATTAGACAAAATAGCAATGAGAATGTAGAAGATATGGACACAAAATCTATGCTTTTTTGTTTTTTTGGCGGAACAAGGGATTGAACTCAGGCCCTTGCACTTGCCAGGGAAACACTCTGCTGAGTTATCTCCCTGGCCCCTGAACACACAATCTGTAAATAGGATTCAGTTCACACACACAGAACCATTCTACGTACCTGATCCACATACAAGATCAACTGTAGTCCCTGTGTGTAGAATCACTTAATTACGGCCCAATAAGATTAAGGAAATTAAAATAACAGTTCAGAGCTCCCAGAGCAAGGTACCACCAGGCCCAAGTTGTTTCCCTGGAGAATTCTTTCAAATGTTTGAAGAAATAGTATCATGTTTACACATTTCTTTCCAAAAATTTATAAGAAAGAAACTCACAGTTCATTCTGTCAAGCTGGAAATACTCTAATGTCAAGTCCAGATAAACATACTAGAAAAATCATGGAAACTAATATCACTTAACAATTCAGTACAAACTTCTCATCTAAATGATAACAAGTTAATTAAAGAACTACATTAAAAAAGAAAAAGAAAACAAATTATATAAGATGACAAAGTGGGACTTTTTCCAATATTCACAATTTAGGAAATACTAAATAAACCATCAATTATTTTATGATCCATAATCATTCTTGAAAGCATTTTAATGGAGATATACCATAAAATAGACAAAGGAGAAAAAACTCATATAAATATGTCAGTTGATGCAGAGATCATTTGCTTGTGTTTTTTTTTTTTTTTTTTTTTTTTTGCAGAACTGGGGATTGAACTCAGGCCCTTGTGCTTACCAGGGAAGCACTTATTCCACTGAGCCATCTCCCCAGCCCAGATGCAGAGAACATTTTGATAAATCCAACATGTATCCATGTTGAAACAAATAAACAAACCAACAAACAAAAAAGCCAAATCACCCAGAAAATAGGGATAGAAGAGAACAATCTTGTTTTAGCTACTTTTCTTTCATTGCTGAGACAAAAATTAAGGGAGGAAAGGTTTATTTGGGTCATAGCTTGTGGAGCTTTCAGTCCATAATCAGCTGGCTCCAAGGCAAGGTGGTATGTGGCACAAGGGCAGCAGTTCATGGAGGCAGGAGACAGCAAAAGCAAGAACAAAAGGGGGAGAATGCAAGCTTCTTTTCCTCCCTGATATTGCATACAGGCTGCCCACCCAGGGTGGGCTCTCTATGTCCTAGGACATGGAACAGCATACCCACCCAGGGTGGGCTCTCTATGTCCTAGGACATGAAACAGTGTACCCACCCAGAGTGGGCTCTCTATGCCCTAGGACATGGAACAGCTTGCCCACCCAGGATGGGCTCTCTATGTCCTAGGACATGGAGCAGCTTGCCCACCCAGGATGGGCTCTCTATGTCCTAGGACATGAAACAGTGTACCCACCCAGGGTGGGCTCTCTATGCCCTAGGACATGGAACAGCTTATCCACCCAGGATGGGCTCTCTATGTCCTAGGACATGGAACAGCGTACCCACCCAGGGTGGGCTCTCTATGTATAAGGATATAGAACAGCTAAGCTAAATTCTCAGCTTAGCACAATGAATCAACCATGGTAGCATCAGAGGGCATAAAGAGCACCCAGGGCATATCCTCTGTACCCTAGGATGTGGACCTGCTGAGTCACTTACTTAAGCTTCTAAACTCAAGTTGATGTAATATATCAACCTCAACTTGATAAACCAGAAAAAAAATCTACAGCTAATTTAATACTTAATGACGAAAGATGGTCCATTTTCTCCCAATGTCACACCAAATAAATACAATAAAATTTCTTCCTAAATAATACATTATTGCCCAACTTTACATATACAACTTCATACCAACATAATAAGAAGCTATCCTTAGAAATATTTTTGTTACATAACTTAAAGTTAGAGAAATTTTTGTAACAAATAATAAATGTGATTATTATTGTACAAAACTGTTTTCAACAAATGAAAAATTTCATGTAAAATATGTGCCATTAACACTAAATCAAATTAAATGAACTTTCTTAAAACATTGTAGTTCTATGCAGTTTCTTAATCGATGTTAATAAACTTCACTTTTCTCAAAATATATAGGGTTTTTTAATCAAAACTTCAATAGTAGATTAATATGAGAAACAAAAGTATTAAAATATGCTCTGAAGTGAGAGTGAAAAGAAAGAAATAAAAGCAGGTAGCACAAAGTTCACACAAAGACTTATATTCAATCCCCTAAGAGTTAAATAGGAACAGTGTAAACAAATCAATGAAAATTTTTATATTAGGTTTAAGAAACTCAACTCTGCTATTAATAATAAACCTCTAAAAAGACTAGCTTCTTTTCATAATAAAAATTAAAAAGTTGAAAAAGATATCCCTTGCAAATACATATCAGGATCAAATTAGAGTAATCTTGTCAAATTTTTTAAAGTAAACCAGAGCAGTAACTGGAAAAGGGAAAAGAGAGCGCTCAGAAGGGGACAGCCCCAATTTATCCATACAGCATAGACAGCCAAAACACGGATGTTCCTCACAAGGGAGACAGAAATACATGAGACAAAGACTGATGCGAACAAGGAGAAATGTGCAAGACACAAAGACAGCTGAGGACATTGAAGTCTCTCTCAAAGATCAATAGAAGAAGCTGACAGAAAACAATGGTATATTTAATAGAAAATCAACCCATGAAATTATGGACTAAATATTTATGGAACATTCTAACCAACAAAAGAAAGTTCACATCCTTTTTAAAGTCACAGCAAGTTAGCACCAAAGCAGGCCTGGATAACTGACAGATCTTGGAAATGAATGACAACCGGGATGATACAGCATGCTTTCTCTGAGTACAACACAATGAAAACACCAATAACAGAAGGATATCTAAGAAGTATTTAGTATTAAAAATCAAACAATATGTTTCTAAATAACACAGGGATCAAAGGGGAGAGAAATTAGAAAAATATTTTAAACTGAATGAAAATTTTAAAAAACAAACATGATGATTTCAGTTAATGCAGAAATCAGAGAGAAATTTATAGCATTAGGTGTTGCTACTACCTGAAATAAATAATTTAAGCTTCTGGCCATAAGAAATTAAAATAAGTAGAGTTAAATCAGGCCAAAATAATGAAAATGTAATAATAAATAGAGAAAGATATAGAAATAATAATAATAATAATAATAATAATAATAATGACTAAGCCAGTGTAACTGAAAACAAAAAAAAAAATCATTAGAAAAAAATCGATGGATCCAAAACTTGATTTTTAAAAAACATGAATAAAATCAATAAAATTCTGTACAATGGTATAAATAAAATGATATAAATAGCTGGGTATAGCCTATGTCTGTAAACCCAGCACTGAGGAGTCTGATTTAGGAGCATCACTGGGAATTCAAGACCAGCCTAAGACACATAGTGAAACCCTACCTCAACAAAATAAAAGAAAAGCAAGCCCCCCTCAAAATACAAATGAAAAATGTTAAGTTGGCTTCATCTAAATTAAAAATTTGCCACACTTTGAGATCACCACTGGAGTATCTCATAATGGAGCTCTCCTAGTGATTGTACCAGTGCAACTGAAGTTTGCCCTGTGGTGGAGTACACTGTTTATTTAGGTTGGGAGTTGAGAGTATGGCCTATCTGACCAGTGCAAAGCAAGTTGGCCACTGCTGCTGAGGATCTGGAGAACTGCAACTGCTGCCCACAACTGCCCTAATGTCCAGCCAAGATGTTCCAGCCAAGGTGGAAAACAATATAGTTGACCCTGCCACATGACAGTCATTATCCCTCCTAGATATTAGTCTTGAAAACATACTCACAAAAATCTGCCCACAGTGTTTTAGAACTGTTTTGTAATTGTCCAAAATAGAAAACATCCAAAATTTCCTTAAATGGATGAACATATAACAAAGCAACGCTATCTAGCCCTCTCCCCCCAAGGGCTTCCTGGGGCATTCTCCAGCATCAACTCATCTCAAAGGAATTTCATTGTCATTCAACTAATTTAGGTGCTTGAACTCGACACCACAATCCAACACAGTCAGCATTCTACAACAATAGTGAGTTATTCAAAGAAATTGTCGACCATAGTCATTTACAGCTCAGCTTAATATTATGGCCCCACGATGTATACTTCATTTTTTTACTTTTCTGCTGGATGGTTAAGACCTAGATAGAGCAAGACTTATATACCAACACATGAACTTTATATTTCTTATGTGGTCAGTGAAGTCCTCTCAGGGTTTATCTTGTAGTCCTGTACATTATTCTGTAGTTCCTTTGTCTGTGTCATCCATGTAAATCAGTCATAGCCAATGCTTGACCAGTTTGCTCTCTGTGAGAGCTTGAGAGAAAGTTTTCTCTCCTTGTGACTCTCCCCAGGCACACTATAGAACCTCAATCTCTTTCTTCTGTGGCTCCATAATCTCCTTGATCAAAAAATTTGGGGCACAACTGAGTTTCTTGATGTTACAATACAGGTTCACCTATGTCCTGAGTCTTTGCTGACCTTGAAAGGCTAGGACTAAAATGTTGGCTGGCCTTGTGGCTCTTCTATTTCTCCAATTTTGATATGTGAACTTAGGTTGTTAACCATCCAGAAGAAAAGCTGATTACTACCCTGCAGCATATGTCGTTCAGTTTGCGCTATCTGACTCAATTGATTTTACTGGTTGTACGTTTCCTTTTGTATTTCTGCTTTTCGCTTGTTATACTAGGGAGACTATATGATATTTACACATGTGTGTCTGGTTTATTTCACTTATGAGTATATGTTCAAGTGGCATCCACTTCAGTATAAATGCTTCAAACTTAGCATTCTTAATAGCTGAGTAATACTCCATTATATAGAAATACCACATCTTTTTCAACCATTCCTCATGTGATGGACATCTTGGTTGTTTCCAAGATTTTGGATTGTGTTGTCGAGTTCAAGCACTTAAGTTAGTTGAATGACAATGGAGTGCCCACCTTTGACAGGTGTAGACAAAGGAAGGGGTGTAGAAAGAAAAAATCATGATGTGTGTGTATAGACAGTACAGTTGGGATAGATAATGCTGTGCTTCTACATAATTCTATGAGAGGCAAGATCTGCACTAATGGTGGTTGGACAGGATATTATGTCGGCTTCTAGTACTACGGTCATCCACTAGG
>PVKA01026411.1:12041-31933 GCA_004027165.1 Ctenomys sociabilis | reverse complement strand
CTTCAAAAATCTGGGACACCCTGACCAGGTCTTACATTCAGGCCTGGATTGATTTGTCTGAGACCCCCTAAAATGACTCAAGGTTTGCTGTCCTGGACACCATCCCCAGATGACCAGCCTATTCTGCATAGTTGCACTGGCAGTTCCAACTGATAAGAAGTGGCTGTGACCCCCGACCATCACCCTCAGGACCTGCTTGTTCTGCCTGTCATGCGGTACACAGATGAATTCCTTCTGCAGTCAAAATATTAGTTAAAATATGCTGGTAAATCTAAGCTAAAACATAAAATTGTTGTAAGGTTATGATGTTACTTTAATGGGACATTTTATGCCTGTTTTGTATTTATGTGTTACACTTGTACTGGTTGCTAAATGTACTGGTAGTCCTTCCTTGACTTTAGACAATAGTGCTAAAAATATTGCTTGCAAGCTTTCTAGTGGGTTTTCAGATGAGACAACGGGGACTATGTCCGTACAGGAGGACACATATAAAAGCCATGTCCTGGCTTAAGTGTTCTGGAAGGTCTCCTTTGGGAGGCTTACCTGAGACACAGTGGAGAGAACTGACTTCTGGGTGACACCAGAAGGAGCTATCTCCACAAGCAGTACACTTATGGGACCGAAACACATTAGTGTGAGGGAAGATTCAACCTTTTTCTCCTAGGTCTAATTATTTAGGTGTGTTAGAGATAAGTTACAGACATTCTGCAGACCAAGGAAAAGATAAATACCCCTCTGGTTTCTTGTAATGTTTAGTAGATGCACTAGTAAAACATACTTCCTGAGATGCTAATTAGAGGAACAGATTACTCTTACAGATCAGGAGCTATATAAAAAATAGCTTTTGCTCCAGACAAGTCATTTAATGCTTTAGTAAAAACTGTTTAAGTGTCCTATAATTAAAAACTGGGAGAAAACCAGGGAGAGAAAACAAAAGAGACAAAAATGGGTGCCTTTGTTGAGGCCTCAAATCTGGGCTCCAAGAAGAGCTCAACAATGATGAGGTTGATCTGCTACCGCTGTCAGAAGCCAGGCCACTGTAAGAGGGACTACCTTAAGAGGCCCATAAGCCATGCCCTGACTGCCAAGGCAGCTACTAGAAGTGAGACTGCACTCTGAGGTGAAGGCTCAGAGCTCAGACTCAGCTTCACAGATGGTCCAGTAGAACTAAAGGGCCCTGGCCCTGCTTCCTCTCTCTGGCCACACTGTTACCTCTACCTGTCATCTCCATGGAGGAGCCCTGAGTAATCATGACTAGAGGAAAATCCAGCCTATTGCTGGACATTGGCACAGGTCTTTTTTGTCCTTCTCCAACCCCGACTTTCCTTCCAGTCATTGTACCTCAATAGAAACAGACTTTAGAAGACATCTCGCATTAGCTGTAACTGAGCTACTGTAATATATTCAGGTTGCTTACTAATCAAAATGATGCTGAGACTGATATTTTATAAATGTAATATATTGTTGCTCATGTACAAGATTTAAAAGGTATTTCATGTTCATCCTTAATACAGGTGTGATGTCTCTAAAGCAAGAGAGACTTATAGCAAACTGTCAGACTCTATAAGTAAAGAGGTCTAAGAGCTAGTAAGTTACAATTGCTAGGTCTCAAAAACTTTTATAAATGTACCTGTTAGCTGAAATATTCATGCTTTGATTACATGTGCTCTGATTTCTCAGAAAATTTGTTCTTTCCTAGAAGATATCAAAACCCAGGTAATCATGCAGGTAAAATCTATAACAAATATGCTAGATTAAGATTCCTTTAACTGGTATCCGCTAGATTTTGTCTAAGTTGTTCAGTGGGCCCCAGGTGTCTGACACAAGCTGTAGAAGTTAGAAGGGTTTGCGAAAGTTTGAGTTGAAGTGTTTCATAGTAGGAAAGATACAGAATAGAATTATAGATGAAAAAAATTATGCTTTCCTAGATCCAGAGAGAAGGGACATTTCAAGGAAAAATGTCCAAAGCTTCTAGAGAAGGAAAAGAAAGTGTTTATGATAGAGTCAGAGGAAGTTTCAGACTGAGGTGGTTATGTGTCTTCCTCTCAGCCTCAGGGAACCCATGTTAACTGTCAACCTAAGGAGCAGATCTGTTCATAGTTACACAGCCAGTGGCCCCACTTGTCAACTGGAGAGTACTTAGTGTTTTCCCTATTTCTGGCAATTAGTGTAATAATAGTAATAGTAATAATAATAATAGGAAAGACCAGTTTGTTTGAAACAATACACAATGGTCATGGAAGATCCAGGAATTAAACCTCACATTTAAGAGATGCCTGCTGATGGACCTACAAAAAGTTCTTTTTCATAATTGTCCTGTTGTGATTATTTGACCCACGCATGTTTGTTTCTTTGGCTTTGTCTTCTCCAGATTCTGTAATGGAAAAGCTGTAATGGAAATGCCTGTTCTCTACTGAGGGCCTTTAGATAGAATCTCTGAAGAACATATCTGACTGCCGATCAACAACTACAACCCCTTTCAGCGTAAAGAAGACAGAGCGGTCGTTGCCCAAATCCCTTCACGGCAGTTCAGGTTACTTCTTCAGAGGAGAAAAATGTTGTAGGCAGCTAAGTTAGATAGAAATTATTCTAGGCAGTTAGACAGGGCCAGGCCCTTAAAAGAGATAATACAGGAGATAAGATATCTTGCAACTCTGGGATGGGCCAGTTGCCTATTTGTCAAAACGACTGGACAATGTGGCGGCCAAATGTCCAGCTTGCTGCAGCTGTGGCCTTGTTAGTACATTGTAAGGCCCACACGACAGGCACTGATCTTATCTCAAAAGGCAACCAGTTGGCTGACAAAGTGGCCCGTGAGACAGCCACAAAATCAGTGGGGCCTATTGAAAACTCTCAGGCCCTGTATTTGATGCCACCAGTTGTTTCTGACCCTGTATGCACCAAAGGGGATCTTCATCTGGCCTCCCAGCTAAATGCCAAAGTGCAGGAATCTCACAAATGGTACCAATTGCCTGACAAGCGCATTTTAGTGCCTGAAGCCCTTGGCAGAGAGTTGATTCAACAAGCCCATCGGGCTACTCACTTAGGGGGCTCAAAACTGGCTAGTCTCTTTCGGGATCGATTTTTTATCCCCAAACCAAGTTGACTCATTTGTCAAGCCTAAAATGCGAACAATGCATCAAGGTAAATCCCAAGTGTTCAAAAATTCCAGAGACTGTCCGCTACCATGGAACAATGCCAGGTGAACACTGGGAAAATAGATTTTACTAAAATCAAAAGGCCTGGACTAGAGGGATATAAATATCTCCTTGTTATGGTTGATACCTTCACAGGATGGACTGAAGCTTACCCTACGAAATCCGAGTCCGCCCTCACAGTGGTCAAAAAAAAAAAAAAAAAAAACCTCTTACAGGATATTAGCCCCAGATTTGGTCTCCCTTTGTCCATGGGGTCCGACAATGGCCTGGCTTTCATAGCCCAGATTACCCAAAAGTTAGCTCAAGCACTTCCGATTGATTGAAAACTACATTGTGCCTATAGACCCCAGAGTTCAGGACGGGTAGAACGTATAAACTGGCGAGAACTGGGTGAGTCTCCTTCCTTTTGCCCTTTCGTGTGTTCGATGTACCCCTTATGTCTTGGGAATCTCCCCTTTCGAGGCTATGTTTGGGAGACCACCTCCCCTTCTGCCCCTACTGCCAGAAGAAAAGATTGCCGAACTTGCTAACCAAGATTTAATTAAGTCCCTCCAGATGCTTCAACCGGTGCTGATCTCCATACATTGGATCTTCTGACAACAGCATCCTGCACCAGAGTCCACCTCTCCAGCTCAGTCTCAACCAGCTGCTGAGCCAGGTGACCAGGTTCTCCTCAAACGTCTGGACTCCAAGGGACTTGAGCCACTGGGAGGGACCCTACACCGTCATCCTCAGCACACCGACTGCTATCAAGGTTACAGGAAAAACTGTTTGGATACATCACAGCCATTTCAAGCATGTGACCACCTCCTCTGGAGGCAAAGACTCAAATAAGTGGACTATTGTTAAAAACCCCATACTGGTGCCAATGTTACTTGGGTTCGGAGTTGCAGGATCTATGGGGCTGGGCATTTCAGGATTAGTGGTTGGAGATCAAAACTTCAGATGGCTTAGTGAACAAGTTGATAAAGATTTGCCCAGCTTGCAGGACTCTATAACCAAATTAGAAGAATCTCTCGGGTCACTGGCAGAAATGGTGTTACAAAACCGTAGAGGGCTAGATTTGCTGCTTCTAAAAGAAGGAGGACTATGTTTGGCCCTGGGAGAAAAATGTTGTTTATATACGAACCATTCCGGTATCATAAGACAAAATATGGCAGAAATAAAACAGAGACTAATTGACAGGGAAAAGTAGAGACAGTCACAACAAAATTGGTTTCAAAAATGGTTTAACTTCTCCCCTTGGGTGACAACCTTATTATCCACTATAGCTGGCCCACTAATAATCCTTATCATCTTAATAACTATTGGGGAACAGGGAGATTATGGAGCCACAGAGGAAAGAGATAGAAGTTCTATAGTGTGCCTGGGGAGAGTCACATGGAAAGAAAACGTTCTCTCAGGCTCTCACAGGGAGCAAACTGGTCAAGCATTGTCCGTGACTCATCCACATGGATGACACAGACAAAGGATCTACACAATAAGGTACAGGACTACAAGATAAACCCTGAGGGAACTTCACTGACCTCATAAGAAACATAAAGTACATGTGTTGGTATATAAGTCTTGCTCTATCTAGGTCTTAACCATCCAGCAGAAAAGTATAAAAATGAAGTATACACCGCGGGGCCATAATATTAAGCTGAGCTGTAAATGGCTATGGTCGACAACTTCTTCGGATAACTCACTATTGTAGTGGAATGCTGGACTGTGTTGGATTGTGTCATCAAGTTCAGGCACCTAAATTAGTTGAATGACAATGGAATGCCTATCTCTGACAGGTGTAGACAAAGGAGGGGGTATAGAAAGGAATCATGATGTGTGTGTATGGACAGTACAGTTGGGATAGATAACACCGTGCTTCTACATAATTCTATGAGAGGCAAGATTTGCACTAATGGTGGTTGGACAGGATATTATGTCGGCTTCTAGTACTATGGACAACCACTAGGAAAATAACAAGGTAGAAAGTATTAATTATTGAATCTTTGATGTAATTCAGGTATAAAAAATAAGATATGCAAACAGCTACACTTTCTTTACTGATAAGAGACATCTGCTATAATAATGTCTGTAAGTATAATATCATGTATGCACCTTCTATGATACCAAAACATTATGAAAACAGTTTTCAATGTATTAATTTATCAAATCCATCTTGTCAAGGTATCTTAAAACTGTCTCATTGATATTTGTACTTCAATAAAACAAAAATTAAAAAAAAAAACTATCGGGCCTTGCCTTATTAACAGATTGGTTCAGTGTGTTTCAAATTGTATACAATTGATTAAACTCATGGTTTTGCAGCATCATGAGTGGCAACCGTTACCAAATGAAGAAACTGAAATTAAATGATTTAAATTTCTGACCTAAATCAGTGGGGAATGTTATAACCTGACCAAAGAGCCGCCATCCTGTTCTGTAAGCGTCGGCTTACTATAACTTTACCAGTTGTACACTCTGAGGCTAGCAACTCCATTTTGACTCTCTGATTCACTTTTGCCCTAGCTTTTGCCTTGGTTCCGAGAAGATTATATGGTTCTCTGATTCACCTTTGCCCTGGTTCCTTGATATCGAGAATTTCTAAAGGTGATAACATGTTTTCCCCAGGCAATGGTTAACCTGCATTGTCCTTATAAGGTTATGTGTCCAGCTTCCTCCAGATGTGTTCCGACCAATCCTGTAAAGGATCACATGTTTTTAAATCATGCTAACATCTGCTATTGGCTTCTGTAAACTGCTTGGTGGGTGGTTTTGCGGTTTTTGGGTTTAAATTCATGTGCCTTTTCTGGCTTGGAGCTCCTCTCTGTCTCTTGGACTCAGAGGGTGCCGCTGGGTACCAGTTAAAATAAAGTGCTTCAAATCTTTGGACTTGTCCTGTTTGTCATTTGATTTTTTATTATAGGGTCTTTTTTTTTTTTTGCGGAACCGGGGAATGAACTCAGATCCTTGCCTTTGCCAGAGAAGAGCTTATTCCACTGAGCCATCTCCCATTTTTTTTTTTTTTTTTTTTTTTTTTGTGGAACCAAGTGTTGAACTCAGGCCCTTGGGCTTGCCGGGGAAGCACTTATTCCACTGAGCCATCTTCCTGGCCTGTCATTTGATTTTTGAGTTACAACAATAGGCAGCTCAGTTAGCTAGAAATACTATAGACAGTCAGACAGGGTCAGGCTCTCAAAAGAGATAACACAGGAGACAAGATGTCTGCAACTCTGGGAGAGAGGGAGGCTACTGCTGTGAACCAGACCTAAAGGCCAAACAAATGCTAAAAGTGTAGCACCTGGGATTGATACTCTAAATCTATCCCATATTCATGCCCGCTTACTACTACGCTTACTATTACTTGACTTGCTTTCCCATTTGGTCCTGGGCCTAATCAACTTTACCTGAGCAATACCTCACATGGTTTTACACTCTGGAAGAGACAGCTTCCTGGGCAACCCGCTTGGTCGCCCTTCTGTTCCTCTCCGATGGAAGCTTTTCTTTCCAATAAAGTTTTACCCTCAACCTCCGTTTGCGCCTAAAATTCATTCTTTGGTTTTAGAGAACACGAACTCATTTTGCAGGTCAGGTTGGGAGTTTTACTTCCCTGTATCACCGCCCCCGGGGGGCACGTTGAGCTGGCAATTGAGACTGGGTGTGATGGCCCACGCTCTTGGGAGACTGTAAACAGGCAGAACACTATGAGTTCAATCTAGTAGTGAGACCCTGAACACCTGTAGACTCTTCCTTAAAATATTAAAAAAAAAGGAGTTCAGAGAGTAGAGGAATGGGTTTTCCACAGGGGGCCAGAAGCCTTGGCCCTGCAACCACACACTGGCACATGCACAAGAGACCTGGGCCACACCTTACAACCTGCCCTGCACCAAATATTTTTAGCCCAGTGTGGGTGGTCAGTGAAGTCGGGTCCAATCATCGTGAGGTGGAGCCCTTGCTAGACTTTCCAAGCTGCTGGCAGTGGCAGGAATCACTTGCCCATTTTATGCCCATCCTGTGGAAACCCTTCCCTCCCACCCTGGAGCCAGTGAGTCATTTCCTCGCATCAGCTTCTTCACTTCCTTCCTTGGCCAACCAGAGCCAGGCCCACCCTGGAGAACTTGGGGTCACTGGGTAGGAAGGGGTTCCCCATGACAGAAGAAGAGGGAGGGTCCCTGTTCCGTGCCCCAGCCAAGAGTTGGATTCTGGGCTCAGCCCTTATTCCTTTTCATCTGCAACCACTCTAGGCCAAAAACTCCCATAGAAGGTGCAGCCGCTCTCAGGCTTCATTTATGACTCATGGAAATTTCTCAAATGATAAACATTGGCTAGGCAGGAGCCTGACCTAAGAAACACTCTGCCAGACCAGATGCCATGGTTACCAGGGACAAGGAAAGCTCATTCAACAAAGAAACTGCAAATCGGCTTCCAGGCTCCCAAAGTGAAAAGAGCAGAAAGTGAGGCCGGGAGTCTCAGCATCTCTTCCTGGCTCTGCCCCAGCTTCCCTGTGATTTTCCAGAGGCCAGAAAATTCCTGAGCCGGCCACAGTGTCTTCCAGGCTCAAGACAATGCAAGCGGGGCGGGGTATACTTAGTGCCAGCTCTTTGGGACAAATATAAGGAGAATCTTTTACCAAGCCTGAAGCTATAAAAATTAATGAGGGCGAAAATGAAAGTATTTTCTCCTTGGGAGAAGAGGAGTAGGTATTTTCCTTGTGGAGCAGGAGAGATTTTCCTCTTGCAGAGAAAAAGCTGGGAGTCCAGTGAGGTGTTAAGGATCTGGAATCTTATTTCAGAGAAAAGCTAGGGCATGGCCCATAAATGCTGTCAGGGGCCTTCTGAATCAGGTTTTCCATCCTCACGGAATACAGCCAGCATTGCTTTAAGCTTCCTGCCAAGCAGGCTTTGTTTTCTAGAGAAAATCTGATGCACTGACCATCATACACAGTGAAAAAGCTGGTCACCTTCTCTATGAATAATCCTTAAAGAATAATTCTTAAGGAAAATTAATAGGGAGCAGCTTCAGTCTGCCCGCAGCTGGTTTATCTTGTCTGACTGCAACTGGTCAACTGAGTGTCATTCGATGATTCGCTGTGTGCTTTAGGGTTGTGTGTGCCTGCTCTCTCTCTCTCTCTCTCTCTCTCTCTCTCTCTCTCTCTCTCTCTCTCTAGTTTGGAGTCATGATAAGCCCAAGGTAAGGAGGATTAATAATAAAATAGAATGATCAAAGTCTCAGGCCACAATTCTTTAATTCTTTAATTTTTAGTATTTATTTGTGGGGTTTCTGGGATGAGAATCAGGGCCTCCTGCATGCTAGACAAATACTATACCACAGAACTACATCCCCAGCCTGTATTTTTTTTTTTTTTTTTTTAATGTACTGGGAATCACACTGAGGACCTTGGGCTTGCCAGGCAGGTACTGTGCTGCTGAGCTATATCCCTGGCCCTAATTTTTTATTTTATTTTTATTTTTTATTTTTATTTTTTGGCAGAATTGGGGATTGAACTCAGGCCTTTGCACTTGCCAGGGAAACACTTATTCCACTGAGCCATCTCCCTGGCTCAAAATTTTTTATTTTTAATTGATGTATGATTGTATATACTTATGGGGTATGTGATACTTTAACATATGGATGCATTGTGTAATGAACGCAGCAGAATATTTAGTTTATCCACCACCTCAAACATCTATCATTTGTTTCTGAGACAGAGTCTCACTTCATGCAGGATGACTTTGCCCTCACTACGTAGCTAAGGCTGGCCTTGAATTTAGGGTGATCCCCCCTGCCTCAGCCTCCTGGGTGCTGGGAATCCGGGTGTGCTCCACTGTGGCCAGTCTCTCGTGTCCTGTTCACAGTCCTGTCCTGGCTACTTAGTTACGCACCACACCGTGTTGTTAACTGTGACCACCCAGTGTGGCTGTGGGCACCAGGGCTTCCTCCGCCCTTCCCTGGGCCCCTTTGCACCCCTGACCGTGGTCCCCACTCGCTGCTGCTGCAGCCTCCCCACCATGCTGCCGTACTCCCATGAGATCTGCTATTTAGATCCCGTGGACCCGCATGAGCAACCCGGTGGCAGTTGGCCTTCTGCATCTGGCTGCAGTGCTGCATTCTGAGTGACCCGGTTACAGGGGCCAGATGCCCATGGGGGTTTTCCTCCTTGCGCTTGGCTGTGCCAGTGACACTCCTTCAACCGCTCAAGCTCCCGAGATCTTTGGAGATGGATGGGAGCCTTGAGAGCAGATCAGCCTCCTGGAGGGAGGCTGGAGACAGCAACAGAGTGGGCCACTCCCAGGCTCCAGCAGAGAAGGGCCTGGCAATGGATCCCGGTGGGGAGGCGGACTTGGGTTTCTGCAGGCACAGAGACTACCAGTGCCAGGTGAATCAGGGAGAGGCACCAGGGCCAGTCACACTCACCTGGAGGCAGGACAGACTTCCTGAGCACTGGGTCCCTCAGCTCCTTCCCTGGGCTGCCGGCTCATCTTATATTGATCAGTGGTGCAATCCGCTGGGATCAATGAGCAGTGGCAGGAGTGCCCCTACAGGTAGTGAAGGTGACACTGCAGCCTCGAGGCAGTAGTCAGGATGGCTGTGGCCAGAATCCCACTCTGCTGCCAAGGTAAAGTGCTCGGCTCTAGCCAGGACATGACTGGGCCTGGGCTGAGGTGAGGAATCATTTCAAAGTCAACTTGCTGCTTCTTTCTCAGGTTATTAAAATATACAGCTAATGGGGGAGGGAGGCGCCTTCCCCGTAATCTCGGTCACCTGGGAAGCTGAGGCAGAAGGATCACACCTTCAAAGCTGCCCTGAGCCTCTTGATGAGACTCTGTCTCAAAATAAAATTTAAGAAAGGGCTGGGGATGTAGCTCAGGGGTAGAGCCCTTCCCTAGCATGTGTGAGGCCCTTGGTTCAACTCAATGCTGAGAACAGAAACAAAAGCCACACTGGCTTACAGGGGAAAGCTAAAAAATACCACCTTTTTATCTAATTAAAAAAAAAAAAGTATTTAGTATCGGGTCTATAGGGTCTACAGAGTCTCACTACACAGATTGGACTTGTAGTAATCCTCCTGTTTTCAGCCTTCCATGCCCTGGGACTATAGGTGTGCGCCACCATGCCCAGTCAGCTGCTATCTCAGCTCGCCCCGGGGATGGGGATGGCCTAGCATGCTGGGGATTGAACTCCTGTTCTTGCACCTGCCTAAGCAGGCACTTTAGTCTGCTGAGTTATCTGGCTGGCCCTTATCTAATGATTTAATAAGTGTTTTGTGGGTTTGGGGTTTCTTTGTTTGTTTTTGCTTTTTTGAGACAGTCTCCCCCCTGTGTAGTTCTGGTTCGCTTTGAACTCACTATGTAGCCCAAGTTGACCTCAAACTTTCAGCGTTCCTCCTGCCTCAGCCTCCTGAGTGCTGGGATTAGAGGCATACACCACCACACCCAGGTGAAAGTGGTCTTTGTAAAAAATTATATAAAATTATGTACATTATTGGGGGATACTTCTTATGCAAAACTCCATACAGGAAATCTTCACCTCATTCTCCTCTAACAATTTCCCCCACCCCAATGAAATCTTATTACTGTTTGACCTGTACAGTACAAAGCCTAAACTGTTTCCTTCCTGACTTTGTCTTGTTCATTTCATATACATACATATACACATATACACACACACCCTGGATGGGTGGGTGGGTGGATGGATGGATGGATAGATAGATAGATAGATAGATAGATAGATAGGTAGATTGAGGTCGAGTTCTGAAGTAACCATGACACCACGCCCCCTCAGCCTCTTTCACTAGCTGTGCCTCTTGGGCATCTATCTTTCTTTGTCCTCCCTTACAGATCTGCCCGATCCTTTGCACAGCTAGGAGGTGTTCTGCAGAAAGACAGCACCAGAGTGAATTTGTCCCTTACCTTATTGGGGAAAATTTGGTGGCTCCCACAGACAAGCAGGACTGCTGTTGCCCTCCCTGCATGGGCCTCTGTGCACCCTTGCCCACATTGGATAGCCGCCTACATCCATTTTGTCTACGCGATCAGTGAAAAAATGTGTCTCACACTCAGGTTTCCTGATCACAGTACTCAGCATCTTCACCCATCATCTTACCCAAGGAGCTTCCTTTGTCTTTGTCTCTGATTTTACATGTTCTGATTATTAATCCCTCGGTCTGTGTATGTGAAAAGAGGTATTTCCTAGTTGTTTCTTACCTTTTGACCTTGGTTGTATTGTCTTCTACCTTGTCTTAGTGATGTTAAGCATATTCAGTTATCAGCCTTTTTGGAGGTGGGCCTGCCCGCATGAGTGTATGCATGGATGATTGTTTTTGTTTTCGTGCTGGGGATTGAACCTAGAGCTTCCTTGTACTAAACACACACTCTACAACTGAAGGACATCCCAGCATGATACTGTTCTCAAAAGATGAATTTGTGAATCAGTTTTTGGTGACTATTGCATTTTATTTATTTATTTATTTATTTATTTTTATTTTTTTTTTGTCTTTTTTGAGACAGGGTCTCGCTATGCAGTTCAGGCTGGCCTTAAGCTCACTTTGTAGCTCAGGCTGGTCTTGAACTCACAACAATCCTCCTGCCTCAGCCTCCCGAGTGCTGGGATTAAAGGCATGCGCCACCACGCCCGGCTTGACTATTGCATTTTAAACTTTACTTAGAAAGGCTTTCTCAGGGCTGGCCAAATAACTCAGCAGATTAAAGTACCTGCAGGCAGGTGCAGGGGATGGGGGTTCGATCCCTGGGGCCTGCTGTTCTTGCTCAATTTTCCACCAATTTTTTTCATTCTTATATGAATATCTCATTTTTTAGTTACTCGAACTTTATATTTTAGATATTTGGTAGGCTCTCTTTAAAGGACTATTCGTAGTTAAAGAACCACTATCCTCAGTAATCATACATTTTTCTTGACAGAAATTTCAGAATCACTTGTGAAATTCTGTTTTTATTTATTTGGTACAGGGTCTCACTACACAGCTCAGACTTGTGATCCTCCTGTCTCAGCCTCCCTAGCGCTGGGACTACAGATGTGTGCCACCACACCAAGTCTCCATGACCTGCTTAGCACGCCTGGGAGCGGGGCAGGGCCAGCACGGCATGTGGTACCGGGGATCGAACCCCAGTCCCTGCACTTGCCCGTTGCGCTATCTTTCCAGCCTGAAGTTCTGTCTTTAAAAAATCCTGGTGGCATTTGTTTACAACTGTATTGCTTTTCATAATCAGTTTGTGAGGAATCTGTATATTTATGTTATTATTATTAGCTCTTCCTTTGAACATAGCAAGTTTCTTCTTATTTATGTCTTATTTGGGGGATTCACTGAAGTTTTATACTTTTTCCATGTATAACCTATGAATTATTTTAAGGCATTTTGTGGTTTTATTAATTATATTTTATAAGTAATTGTTGCTTGGGTCAAGGTAAGTGCCCGATTTTTATACCTTAGTCTTATCACGTCACCTTGTTAAATCCTCACCAGTTCTAATACTTTTTCACTGAATTTTCTTAGATGTTTTGAGAGCAGTGTCATATGAGCCACGCGCTGTGACAATTCTCTTTCTCTGCCTTGAATTCTTACAGCTAACCCCTGGCTCTTGTATTTGCACAGGCTGGGTTTGACACGGGAGGCTACCGAGAAGAGATCAGGCCCCTATCTTGTTCCCTGCTCAGGAGGAAAAGTAGCCGGCGTCCTACCATCCCTGCTATCCTCAGCACCAGCCTGTGGCAGGTAATCCTTCAGGAAGACAGAGAGCTTTCTTATCCTATGTTCCTAAGAGCTTTCATTGCTAGAGGGTATTTGGGTTTATAAATATTTTGGAGAAAAAATAAATAAATATTTTGGAGATGCCGCAGGAGTTTTTCCTCTTTAATTTGCTAACCAGTAAAGAAGAAGAGTGGATTTCTGACCCTCAGGCCTGAGGGTGTGAGCTCATGGCCTGTTAGTCATTCACTTAGATTCTTTACATTTATTTTCTTTTTACATTTATTTTCTTGATGACATAGATAAGCCAGTGTTTTGTTTCGGTTTTGTGTTTGTGATATCCTGGGGCACTTTTAACTCCAAGATAAAGAATAAGTTGGGCCTATTTCCTCCTTTTTCTTTGTTCAAGATGTATTATAAAGGTGAAACTTAGCTTTATGATAAAGCTTTGATAACAGTAGCCTAAAAAAAACAACCATTTCTTTTGACAGGATTTGAACATAAACCCAATTTGAGTTAGCCTTACACTAACTTGAATATCTTCACCTATGGGTGTTATTTTGCTCAAGTTTCCTGTTTTTGGAGTCAACATGTCTTTCTCTTTTCTAGAAAAATCACACTGTAGGCTTTAGTTTGGGGGATATAATTCTGTACTTGGTATTTCTTACTCCCTTATACTAAAAACATGTCGCCTTAGCTGTACTTTTCTTACCTTTCTCACCAAATAAAATTTATATATGTTATAATTTAACTTCTCTTTTGCTGTTACTTGCACCATAAATATTTATGTATTTATTTTTAAAGCCAGTCTCTTCAAACATAACAATCACCATCATCCTCACCCTCATCCTCAGATAGGATCTCACTATGTAGTGCATGGAGACCTGGACTCACTATCTAGCTTACACTGACTGACCTTAAACTCACAGCAATCCTCTTGCCTCAGCCTCTCAAGTGCTGGGACTACAGGCATGTTCCACCATACCTGGATAAAGATCCCAATTTTAGCCGATACAAGATCTCTATTCAAAATCAGAGGGGTACCCAGGCATGGAGGGACACATCTGTTATCTCAGCACTATAGGAGGCTGAGTGAGGAAGATCACAAATCTGAACCAACCCTGGGCAGCTAAGGGAATCAACAAGACCCTGTCCACTGGGCATGGTGGCACACACCTGTAATCCCAGCACTTGGGAGGCAGGCACGAGGATGACTATAAATTCAAGGTTAGCCTGGACTACCTGGTGAGACCCTAACTCAGAACAGACAGACAACCCAAGACCCTATCTCAAAATAAGAAAAAAAAAAATTAAAAAGAAACTCTAGATTCAATCCTTAGTACCACTAAGAAAGAAAGACAGAACCTCAGAGGCATTGATGATTAATCTATCCAAAATAGTTTTCTGTCCCTCCCTTTTTTTTTTTTTTTTTTTTTTTGGTGGAACTGGGGATTGAACTCAGGTCCTTGTGTTTGCCAGGCAAGCACTTATTCTACTGAGCTATCATCCCTGCACCCCCACGGTCTATTTTTCCCCATTACATTTTTTTAAACTACCTGTCAGTAGTTCAAATGTGTGTTTGTTATATTTATTGACTTTACCCTCAACAGTATAAACCCTATACAAGCACAGTTATTTTGACTTTTTCCTAGCTAGATTGTTAATTAATTCATTATTATTATTATTATGTATTTGGCACAGGGTCTCACCACACAGCTTGGGCTCATAGTGATCCTCCTGTTTTCAGCCTCCCCAGGGCTGAGTTTACAGAGACCAAGTGTGGCCCGCTCAGTGTGCCCAGGGCCAGGGCTGTGTTAATTAATTTTTAGAACTTCACTTAGCACACAAAAACCCCTACCTATTTGTAGAAGTGATCGAAGTAATTTTTCTTTCATTGAAGGTTTCTTCTGTCTACCTCATCAGTTTATTTTCTAAGATTCACCCGGTTTGATGAACTCAGCATTTCACCCTTATAGCTTCTTTCCCATGATGTTTCCAAAACGGCTCTTGCTGGTGGCTCAAGGAGCCTCACACTCGTCCTGGCCTGGACTTTAATCATCCCTCAGAGGCCTGTGTGCTGAAGGCTTGGACCCAGCCCAAGGTGCTCCTGGGGGTGGGGGTAGGGGATGACCCGGCAGCAGGAAATGAGGTCTTTGGGTTGGACCTCAGCCCTGACCTCTCTGCTTCCAGGTGAGTACCTTTATCCCAACAGATGTCCCAACCATGATGCTCTGCCTTACTGCAGGCTTCAAAGCAACAGAGCCAGTGACCATGGATTGAACCTCTGGGGCCAGGGAGATGGCTCAGTAGAATAAGTGCTTTCCTGGCAAGCACAAGGGTCTGAGTTCAATCCCTGTTTTGGCCAAAAAAAAAAAAAAAAAAAAAAAAAAAAGAGAGAGAGAGAGAAAGAAAGAAACCTTTATAACCATTAGCCAAAATAAACCTCTCCTCCCTTAGAGTTGATTTATTTCAGGTATTTGTCACAGATAAAGAAACTGAATCTCTGACCTGCTAAGTCTAACTGTACATTCTTATCCCTACTCTCACTTTTATTCCCAGAATCCCACACTCTTGCTGATTTCCTGACTACCCACTGGCTGCTCTTTTTCAGTCTCCCCTCTTGACTTAAACATTGCTTGATCTTTAATCCCCAGAGCACCCATTCCCAGCTCTTAATCTTCTCTCTACCATTTGTACTTCATCCCTTGATATTCTGTTTCATGATTAAATATCAACTCTGTGCTATAGCTCCTCGATTTTCACCTTTATCTTTGGCCTCTTTCCAGAGCTTCACACATGTAGATCCAACTCTCTACTCCCCATATGCCTTTGGGGGAGTTGACAAGAGATCACCTTGTGCCAGGAATACATAGAGCTCCCAAGATTTTACCCCAAATCTTGACCACCTCTGACCATCCCACCATGTATAAATGGCAACTTCCCCTTTCCAGCTGGGCCAGATCCTCCAAGTTTGGGCTTGATACCTCCTCTCCCTCTCATGCCTATAGCAGCAAATTCTGTCAGTCCTCCCTTTCAAGAAACCCAGAATCCCAGCACCTCTATTACTACGATGCTGGTCCAACTCGCCATCACCTGTCCATGTGGTGACCTGGTCTCTCTGCCTCTGTGGCCCTCAACCTAGCTGACACCATGGTCCTGGTAGCCTGTGAGCTCTTTCCTGCCTCTGCTGCACTTCTCCTCTTCACTGGGGCTACCCCTGGCCATCCCATCCAACACCACTACCTACTTCTCCTCTGGGTCCCTCTCTGCAGCACTGACCACACTCTAACCTAGTCTGATGTCCACTTGTTTATCTTACTGAGTTTAACATTTTATCAACCTATAATGTGCATGTCGATGGGGCACGGTGGGGCCGTTCAGTACATCTGTGCTAGGTGTCATGATTAAGTCAGAGTGGCATTTCAGTCTCCTAAAACACACATCATTTGTTTCTGTTGGCAGCCTCTGAACTTCTCTTCTAGTTCTTTATGACATAGATCACAAATCACTCTGGACTGTGGTTCCTCTTCTGTGCTGGAGAACATGGGAACAGAGGCCCCGTGGAGCTGTCATCAATGCCTGTGCTCAGCCTCTTTCCTAATCTCCAGCAACCGCCATCTACCTTCTTATCTATTTACTTTCCGTTTTCTCCATGTGATTATAAGTGCCACCAGAAAAGCAAACAAACAAAAAACAACAACAACAAAAAAAAACCATTTGTATCTTTTTTGCATTTCTATATTCCAAGGATCAGAAAACATGGTAGGCTGGCAATTAAATATTTGCTGAATAATGAATTAAACACAGAGGCAGGCATGGTGGTGCATGCCTGTCATCCCAGCACTCGGGAGGCTGAGGCAGGAGTATCATTGCAAGCTTGAGACCAGCCTGGTCTACAAAGTGAGCTTCAGGCCATCCTAAAGTGCATGGCAAGATCCTGCCTTAAAAAGACCAAACAAACAAACATACAAATGAGCAAACAAACAGAAACCCAGCCCTACACAGATTCCACAAAGTTTCTGAGAAGACATCGGTGTAGACATGAGGCTCGGTGTAGCAGTTGCCTGCCAGCATGGATGCTGAGCTTAGTGCCACAGATGGCAGAGTAATGAGTCCAGGGAACTGGCATTTTTCCAAGTTTAATCCAAAGCCTGAATACAGTACAATACAATACAACACAACACAACACAATACAATACAATACAATACAGTGCAGCACAGCACCATATAATATTTTCTCTTTCCTTATAGCATCCAGCACTTCCACCCCCATTTTGATTTTTTGAAATAAGGTCTCCCTATGTAGCCCAGGCTGGCCTTGAACTCCTGGGAACCCTCCTAACTCAGCGTCTCCTGTGCAGGGATTACAGGTGTGTGCCACCACTCCTGGCTGTAAGCAAGGCTCCTTGATGACTCTCTCTGTGGTATAGCAGGCCTGAGCACCTGGGGCTGATTTGGGGCCGGCTTGGCCAGGCAGATGTTTCTGTGCAGGCTTTTTAGAGAGGAGGCCATCAGACACAGCAAGGTGCTTACTAATGAGGAGGGATATCCTAATCACGGGGGAGGCCAGACCAGCAGAAATTGATTCTTGGAGAAGGAATTTGTCTTATGACTTTGACATAGAATCCTGCCTGAGTCCCCAGGCTACAGGTTTGTCACATGAATTACCAGCCCAAAACGCCAACATCAGCTCTTATCAGAATCACGGCCTGCCCTACAAATTTCTTTTTTAAAAATCAGATTTTATTGCTACATCATATATAATCACATCCATCATTGGGAATTTGTACCTGTGTATGATATACCTTGATTTCCCTGCCCCATACTGCTGCCTTCCCTTTCTTATTTATTTATTTTTTGTGGTACCGGGGATTGAACTCAGGACCTTGTGCTTGCCACGCAAGCGCTTATTCTACTGAGCTATCTCCTTGGCCCCTCTTTCCCATTTATAAAAGCCTTGTTTTCATTTTTCATTTTTTCCTTCTTTTCTCACTTTTTTAAAAATTTTGTACCAGACAGGGATCAAACTTGGGACCTTGTGCTTATACTGTTGAGCTATATCCCTGGCACCTATACTTTTTTGTTTTTAAATTTAATTTTTTACTTTTTCCTCCTTTCCAGCAGTAGCAGCCACATCTGATCGCTATCAAGGGTCAGGCACTATGAGTCACTGCAGAACCATGCTGCGCCTTGTGTGGCCAGCAGGGCAATTGCTGCATGCTCCCCAGCATCCGAACAGACATGTGAGCAATGCATAGCTCTGCGGAATGAGGACAGCTGTGGGAGGAATTGCTCAGCTCTCGTGTGAGCTGATGTATGTGGTGTACGCAATGCACATCGCCTAGAGAAGCTCCAGTTGGTTTCAGTCTGGGCTGTGTCAGGCCTGCTACTCGCTGTCCTGCGGGTGATGTGAGTGCCTTCAGGAGCGCCCCTCCACCGGCCTGGGCAGGGGCTGGCATCTTCGTGCCCAGCTCCTGCAGCCCCTGCTGGGATATTTGTTGCACACCCAACTCTGTTGCCTATTGCAGGATGGATGGTCATTGTGGCAACAGTCCTACAGTTGCCTGTCTTCACCATTCCTCTCCTGGGGGGGGTCCTTAAGTCACATTCCCACTACCTGCTGGAACCCTTGCCTCAGGGCTTGCTTCTGTAGGTCTCCAAAACAAGACAAAGTGTTTCACATGTGCCAGGCCACATGCAAAAATGATAGCCAATATTTATCAAGCACATACCATGTGCTTCCTAAGTGCATCATTCTGGACACTACTGTCACCTCCAGTGTGCAGCTGAGGGACCTGAGCTTCAGTAAGGGTAGGCATCTCATCTGAGGTCGAGTAGCTAATGGGTCACGAAGGATTCCAGACTCCAGCTCCCACAGTTTCAGGCAGCCTTTGTCCCATGAGATAGCATATCAAGTTACTTCAAATATCTTCCCTGGTACATATTTAATAGGCTTTGGAGAGTGTTTTGCTGATAGATGAGCTAATAGATCTCTTAGTCATCTATCAGCAATAATAACATTGCATAACTTGGGTTGTCTGTACTCTCCGCACTGAAATCCAAGTCACATAAGAAGCTTTCTCCTTTCCAACCATGCCAAGAAGTTCAGCTTTCTTTCCTCCTGGCTCTTCTAAAATACACATCACCACTATTCCTGCTGTATTTTTGTTCAACCTAGCCTCTCAGCTAAATTTATTGCATGATCAACAAAGATCACCATTTATGCCCTAATCCCTAGTCAAATGGATTATGGCAGGTTTTGATGTGGCATGGGTCAAGGTGGCCTTTGAGTGGGAAGACAAGATGTCACGGGTTCTGGATGACCCCTGTGTGAACTGAAACATCTTCTAACTGCTAGCCGTTTCCAGTTTTTCCTTTGTTGCAAGGCAAAAGATGATGTTCTCCTCCTGTTTCCACTGTGAGCCTTCAGAAGGAGTAAAACAAATGTTTTGTGGTTCCTAGAAGATGTTATAAAATTGTTTCCCAAGTTAGGTCACTGTAGTTGTAACGTTTTTGTTTTGATAGAAGACGTGGCCAAAAACAACAGAGCAGACGGCCATTATTTGAGGGTGCAAATTTTTTTGAGATTAGACAGGAATTGCTCTCTCCCTTTCCACTAAAGTAGACACAAGTTCCTCCAGCTGGGCCTGCACTGTTTTTGAGACCAGTCTCTCTCTCATTCTCCCCTCCCTCCCTCCTTCCCTCTTTCCCTTCTTCCTTCCCTCCCTTCTTCCCTCCCTCCTTTCCTCCCTCCCTCCCTTTCTTTTATAGAGATATACTTAGATTGTTGGCTGCCTTCCCCAGGTTTTAAAATTACCCTACAAAACATTGGAAGCATTTTATCTTTATAAGGCAAGATATCATAAATTAATTTTCAGAAACTTCTTGAGCCAACTTGCAATAAAAACAAACCACATTCTCAGGGTATTGACTAGCTGTAGTCTCATGTTTTAAAACTTGGCATTTAAATTTAGGGCAGCACTTAAAATAATATACCTGGATAAGGGAAGGACCATTTTGTATTTGTATATACAGAATACTTGGGATAGATA
>PVKA01026411.1:0-11941 GCA_004027165.1 Ctenomys sociabilis | reverse complement strand
TCTTCTTAAAATAGAAAGTTCTTTCCTCAGGAATTAATTTTTCCCTTTCACGTGTCTCATAACTATAGTTGTTCTGCTGACCAGCGTGCTGTTTTCTTTCTTAATGAGTGTTTTTGTTCTGTCCCTACATATTTCCTCTAATGATGAAAGATGGCCTAAACATTCACCATCACGGCGGCCAGCAAAGGAAATTTCAGTTCGGAGCTAGTATTAAATTTGCCTCTGCCCTTTGAAACAGCCCACTCAGCAACTGTGGAATGAGTAGGCCAGGCCTCTACGGGGCCGCTAAGAGTCTTCTTAGAGCTTCAACTTTGATCACACTGTGTCTAGCTCCTCATTTAAAAATTGCAAGGTGACCTGCTTAGGCAGAGTGTATCAGCTGGGGTTTCATCACTGCGTGCAGAGACTGGGCATGGTGGCACGTACCTGTAATCCCAGTGCTTGGGAGGCTGGAAACAGGTGAATCACTATGAGTCTGATCTACGTAGTGAGACCCTGAACACCCTCTAGACCCTATACCAAATACATAAAAAAAAATAGTTGCAAGGTGAGAACCAGATATGGTGATACATGCTTGTAATCCCAACACTCTAGGAGACTGAGGCAGGAGGATCACAAGTTCTAGACCCACCCGGGAAATTTGGTGAGACCCTGTCTCAAAATGAAATATAAAAAGGGCCGGGGAGGGGCTGTAGCTCAGTGTGAAGGCCCTTTGTTCATTCTCCAGCACTGGGGGTGGAATGGAGGGGGAACTTGCAAGAAGAGCCTCCCAATACTCACAATTTTATGTTGCATCCAAAAAGATTTATTCACCCTTCATTTCATTTTCCAGATTCTTACTTTGTGCCAGAAACTTTGTTTAGGGTGAAATGCCATCTTCCCAGGGCCCTTAGTTCTAATCCTAAATTAATGGTGAACCAAAGAGGACTTGAAAAGGGGACAGGATCTTGTGGGGCTAAAGCAGGGAAACAGCAGTGGCAGATGGTACCGTCACCACCTCTGTCCTGCAGGTGCAGGAAGGACTTGGAGGAGCATCTAGAGAGAGGAGCTGGACCTTCTTCCATTGACCCTCCACTTGCCAAACTACAGAAAGCCAGAGGACCAGGGAGCGGAGGGAGGTGATGCCTGCCCTCCACTAAGGCCAGTCCTAGGTAGGAGTGCAGGGTGAAGAGAGCAGACCCCTTGGCAGAAGGGTGTCCCAGTCCCACAGAACTGCAGACCTCTCTAGGTGCTTATTTACATATATTAATATACATGAGGGGTCAGTGGGAGAGGCAGACGAATAAGGAAGAGGGTGTTTATTGGATGGGAAGAAAAGCCAGTTGACACTGACGTCTACTACAGCCCATTTCCAAGTGAGCTAACAAGATGGTTGGAATAGGTGGTTTATTGTTGGAGTAGACAGTCCTTTGTATTTTGTGGGAGCCCTGTCAAACTGTGGCAATTTTCTTCCTTTTTGTTTTGTTTTTTGAGACAGGGGCTTGCTATGTAGTTCAGGCTGTTTTTGAGCTTTCTATGTAGCCCAGACTGGCCTCACACTTTAGGAGATCCTTCTGCCTCAGCTTCCCAAGTGCTGGGATTAAAAATGTACCACAATGCCCTGCCACCATGGTAACTTTCTGTAAACCAGCTATCAATAACTATTTCATTAGAGAGCCACCCATGGAATTGAGGTCTGAGAGCTTACAGTAAGGATTCAGGTGCAGAGACTTTTTTTTTAATTTCAGGAAAGGGTTTATAGGGGTTCAGGGTCTCACTACTAGATTGGACTCAAAGTGATCCGTTTGTTTACAGCATCCCAAGAGCGGGGATTTCAGGCACGTACCACCATGCCTAGTCTTGATTGCTCTCTCAGGGCACCCCGGGGGTGGGGCTGGCATGGCAGGACCGGGGATTGAACCCCCAGCCCCTGCACCTGCTTGTAGGTGCTTTAATCTGCTGAGCTACTTGGCCAGCCCTGGTGTACAGACTTCTTATCCCTACTGTATTTGTACACTGTGTGCAGAACTTGAAACTGGATAATAACACAGTGTGGGATAATAACACATCCAGGTCAGAGCTGGGAAACTGGCAAGGTGGGTGATGGAACTCATTCTCTGCATGACGAGATGTGATCATAAAGTATGGTGAATGCTGCTGTCCAGAGCCACAGAAAGGCAGGGATCTTTGATGTTGAACACTGGGGACTGTGTGCCAAGTTTCAACCTTCTCAGTGTAGTGAGTCAGTTGTAAGCCTTGGCTGAGAGAAGGTGTGTCATGGAGTGCACTGTGAATCACGGATAGTGGACTGCACAATTCACTGGTATGGCACGGGTGTGCTGTTTCCAATGTTTCAGGCAACATCATGCCTCTGTGGCATGATGCTGGGAGCCAGGCTCAGAGTCTCCATGGAAACCACCCAGTTCCCCTGGGATGAGAAAAGCAGTCACCCAGGGCTCAACAACAAGGTGCTGCGGATCGTGCCACATGACCTGGATGGAACTGTGTGACCGAGGCTGTGCCCAGGCATGCTACAGGGACTCTGGATAAGATGAGGATTTATTATTTAAGAAATGATGTGTGTAGAAAACAGCCTAAGAAATGGCAATCAGTTTCAGCCTCTATCCATCCTGACACTGCTCTGAATCACACATTGCAGCAATTTCTATCAGAAACATTGTGGCATGTCTTTATCTGCCTGAGCCACTAGACTGGTACTGCGTGACTTTGAGCTTCTCTCCAAAATCAAAATGACCATGAAAAGTCAGCATTGTGAATTGATGCAGGATAGTATAGAGGCAGCCACCAGAGTGCAAATAAAGACCCTCAAGAAAGAGGACTCCAGAGCTGCTGCAGAAAGAGGTTAGGATGACCGGCTAAGTGTGAGGACAGCAGGGGGTGCGGCATGAGCGGGATTCGTGGCAATACATGTAGAGATCTACCATAGCTTTCAGTTGTTATTTAGTCAGTCCTCATCGGTGTTACAAGGAAGTGGATGTGGACTATAAAACAATGCATGTCCCAGTTATCTGTATAAAGCTATGAATGTAAATTTCTGGCTGAAATGCCTCCAGCACATGTGTGCTCAGTACCTTGGATCCTGCTTGTTGGCACAAAGCCGAGCTGGGAACGTGGCTTTTGGGGGAGGGTGGCCAGCTAGCTGGCCAACTGTCAACTGATCCACTTGGCAGTCACTCCCAGAAGAAAATAAGCTATGGTCAGACGAGGGCTGATCCGCCTTGAGTATTTTGGGTTTTGCAGACAGGGTTTCCCTGTGTAGTTCAGGTTGACCTTGAATTGAAATGATAACTGTGAAGGAGACTGATGTACCTCGATCCCGAGGATGGTGTCTGCTGGGGCAGTGACTCATTTCTGTTTCCTGGAGGTCACCAGCATGGCCATTTTTCATGCACAACCAGTGTGACGAGTATGGCTGCTCCTCATGCACAACCTGAATGACACAAGTTGGTGTGACGACAGGAGTGACATTCGGAGGCTACAGCCCCTTGCCCCGTGTGCAGGGAAAGCAGGTCCAGATGTGTCTCCAAATCCTGCTGCTGTTAACATCAGCACAGCGGGTGTGAAAACTCCTGCCACAGTCGCCAGCAAAGTTCTGGTTGCTGGGCTGTGAACATCTGGTGAACCACAGTATTGCATTTTCTTGCTGTTGTTAAGAAATCTATTACCAAAACAGTCTTCTGGCAGTGGTGGGATGGGGCAGGTGTAATTAAATAATTTCAAGCTTATAAAAAAGTTGCAGAAAGATTTCATGGAGCTTGTTTATATGCTTGATCCAAATCTACCTTTTTTTTTTTTTTTTTGGTGGAACTGGGTATTGAACCCAGGCCCTTGCGCTTGCCAGGGAAGCACTTATTCCACTGAGCCATCTCCCCAGTCCTCCACCAATTATTTATATTTTGTTCCATTTGCTTTATGGTGCTAATATATTTACTTATATATGTAGCAATTCTACCATGCATATATGTAACTTATTTTATGAACCATTGGGAGTTGAACATTGTCCCTAAACCACTGTGTGTTTCTTGAGAACAAGGTCATTCTCGTACATGTCATAGCTTGAATATTATAATCAGGCACTTGAACTCGGTTGCAGGGATTACCTAATCTGCATTCCATCTTGCAGTTTCATCAGCTATCATAATAATACCCTTCCACTTTTCTGTATCCCTGTCTAGAATCGAGGTCAGTATCAAGCTTTAGTTTTCATTGTCCCGCCCACTGTTGGTGCCCTTCATTCAAGGAACCAACAGAGAACCAGTCATGGTGTGCATTTGTTTGTCAATATTTGCTTCAGTTACTGTGCCAGATCCCGAGAGGAGCAGGCTGGATACTTGGTGTCTTGCCGCCTCTGCTCGTGTTGGAATCTAGCCGACGAAGCCCTAGAGGGGGAGTGGGGATGAGACCGGGACAGGAGACGGGAGAAATAGAGACAAGACAGGATTCTGATCAAGTCTCTTTTATTGTATAGAAGCCAGCCATTATATATAAGGTTAGCTGACGCAATCCTGAGCAAGGTAGGGTAAACGGGGCGGGGAATGCACACATGAGCAGGTAACTAAGCAACTATGGGGGAGTCTATGGGAGGTCTTAGCCATGGAGTGGGGAATGTGGGTGAAAGGGCGCAAGTAACTAGGCAACGGGCAAAGGGCAGGAAGTTCTACCCCGGTGGGGGGGGTAGCAGAGACTTAGGGAAATAGGTGGGAAATAGAGACTTAACTCAGCAGAGGAATAGAAAGAAATATGGCTGAGGCTAATATAAAATGAATGCCAATCACAGGTTTCCCACAGGGAGGGAGGAGCCTGTTATCCCCTCCACCCCGACATTGGCCACCGTCCTCACATACTCAGAGTGTGGCCTCGTGTGGTTGGCTTTTCAGTTCATGGGACAAGCTGCGTGCCCTTTCGCATGTGTTAGCCACTTTGCTGTCTTGCTGTCACCTCCTGGACCCCATTTCAAGGCAGCGCAGCCCCCTTGTGGCAGCCATCTGCATGTTCAGGAGGAGGACCCGCTATGCAGGGTGCAGACAGCAGGCCAGAGGGGTCTGGGCCTAAGGACTGAAAAGCAGTACCGCCAACAGGCTGCATGGGCTCCACGGATGTGTTTCTCATGGCCCAGAGGCCAGAAGGCTGGCATCACGGCAGTGGCCATGCACTGGGCACCTCTCCTTGGCTTGTAGGTGGCTGTCTTCTCCCTATGTCCCTCTGTCATCTCCCCTTCATATGTCTGTAGCCTAATCTCTTCTTACTATTTTTTTATTTTTGTACTGGGACTGAAACTCAGGACCTTACACTTTCCAGACAGGTGCTTGTGCCACTGAGCTATCTCCCCAGCCCCTTCATTTTGCTTTCTTGAGACAAGGGTCTTACTATGTAGTTTAGGCTGCCCTTGAACTCATGGATATCCTCCTGTCTCAGCTTCCTAAACGCTGGGAAGGCAATTCTTTGCTGCCAGTTTTGAGCTGGGCTTGGAGAAGTGGCAATCATGCGGGGGTTTAGCATGGCCATCTGGTGTCTTCTGCCTTCATTCTATATGTTGTTGGGGGCCCTGGGATCAAACTCACCAGGTTCAGGGGTGTGGCTCATTCTGTTGATGTTCCTATCAGCCTTCTGCGGTCCTCCACCTTCTAGGACCATCTCTCCCTACTTACACACTAACTATACTCCTTTTTCTTTGAGCATAACATTTTGTCAAAAATCTCTACTTAGCTTATCCTGGCTTTTTTGTGTCTTTTTATCAGTTGGGTAAGAATTTATCCCTTTCACCCCAAGGGCAGGGACTTGACTTTGTTCAATTTTCTCAGATGGTGTGGAGATGCTGGCCTATCATTCCAGCACTCTGGGAGGCTGAGACAGGAAGGTTGCAAGCTGGAGGCCTGTATGAGGTACACAGCAAACTTAAGGCAGCCTGGACTACATGAGGAGATGCAAATAAAAAAAAAAAATGACCCTGAAAGTATGCTTTGTAAGTAGGTATTTTGTTAGGATTTGTTCCAGTGAATTAAAAGGGAGCAGCCCTCCTTTGTTCTTTCCCGGGATCGTTTGTCTCCAGGGAATCAACTGGAGTCTCACAGTCATCCCTAGGCCTCGCCCTTGCCATGGCCTTAGGGTGAGCCGGTCTCGCCTGGACTCTGGTTTGCTCTGCCCAACAGGAAGTGAGCAGACGCCACACACCGCGGGGGAGGGGGTGGGGGGGCCTGGAGCTCTGGCTGCCGGATACGGCTGGAGCTAAAATCGGAAGCCCCGCCCTGGGGCCCTTGGGCAGCATGAATACCGCTCCTTACAGTCGCTGTGTGACACTGAGCTTGAGGTGGTTTGTTCCGAAGCAGTGCCACCCGATGTCCAGCGGCACCATGACTTACAGTGCCTGTTCTGTACGCTTTGCTCTTGGGGAAGTCTGAAACCAAGTCGGCACTGCCACAAGGGCCCTAGGTGTGGACCTTCAGAGTGCTCAGGAGGTCCTGTGTGATTTGACCAGAAAACCTATTTTTAAACTGCTTAGGAGAAGGAAACAGAGATACTTATGGTTTAGAACCTCACATAGCTTTATCCCCCTCTGAAGCCATGAATTTGCAGGCTCTTTGGAGACATAATAAACTTCGCGAAGATCCATGTAACTTTCCTTTTCTATCTTGGAGAGCTACGATTTCAGTTTGTAGTATAATTATGCGCAATTCATATAGCTAGTAATTATACGGTTCTGCTAATCCTTATTTTAAGAAAACACTTCTTTTGATAATGATTTTTAGGGCTGGAGCTATGACAAAATATTTATAGTCAGAAACATTCTCATCAAGTGGTATTAATTTCTTTTCATGCCCACTGCAATTTACTTTTAAATTTGTCATAGTCTGGCTATTAAATGTTTTGTATGGATGGGCTTATCATCAAAATCCATTATTTCCATAATAAAGAATAAAGTAAAACCTGCTGGCCAAAATCCAACTGACAGTTTGTCAGTTTATTGACTTTATTTCTATTTTTTTTTTTTTTTAGTCAGGGTCTTCCTAGTAGTTCAGGCTAGTCTGGGCTCACTCTGTAGCCCAGGGTGGCCTTTAAATTGAAGTAATCTTCCTGCCTCAGCCTCCCGAGTGCTGGGATTACAGGTGTGCGCCAGGATTTTTCTTTGGTTGAAAGATTCTAGTCACTGCATCATGGGTGGTGTTTTGCTTTTTTAATCTTGTTTTTATTAGTCCATGTTTTCAGTGCACAGTGATCATGTTTATTGTTGGGCCTTGGTACACGCACTTAACACATTTTAATTCTCTTTATTACTCCTTCCCTCTCCCGCCTTCTCTTGGATCTTTTCCAGTTGTACTTATTCTTTCCACTGGAGAAAAACAAAACAAAACAAAACAAAACAAAACATCAAAATCTGGGAGAGCAAAGACTGAACCTGATAACAGCTCACCACGCATGCTCCATGCTCCCTGCCAAGTGAGGTGAACAGCGTCAGGGGACAATCAGCCCCAAGGTCTTTCACCTTTTATTCACGCCCCTGACTCAATCCCCTAGCTGGAGGGGGCCTCGCACCAGATTATCTCAGACAGGAACTGCCGGCACGACCCAGAGGAAACAGAAGTTAGTGGCTCTCATGGGCACAGGGGAGAAGCCCCAGCGACGCACGATGGTGGGTGGCTTTTGCAGCTGCCAGGGTCCGGTGGACAGCGTGCACAATCACTCGGGTCCGGTGCTCCCCACGCCCCCAACCCCCCATCTCTCCACCCCCACCCCTCCATCTCCACTTCCCCATCCCCTGCAGTCCCGGGCCCCCCAATCAGGGAACAGAACCGGCGACCTCCCCACCCTGGCTCTGGATTTACCACTAATCCTCTCACAAAGTGCAACTGCTGTCCTATTGTCTGCGCCTGGGCACGCGGGGCAACGGTGGGCCGGCTCTGGAACATGCCAGGCACGGCGGGCGGCGGGGTTTATATAGGAGCCCGTGGCCGCGCCGCCGCTCGCACGGAGCCATGTACCGCCGCAGCTACGTGTTCCAGGCCCGCCGGGAGCGCTATGAGCGCGCGGCCGAGCCCGAGTGCGCGGCCCTGAACGCGATCGCTGGGCCCTCCGACCCCGCTCCGCTGCAGGGCCTGGGCGAGCGCGTGGCCGTCCAGGTGCAGCGTGCCAGAGCACTCGAGCAGCGCCACGCGGGTCTGCGCGGGCAGCTCGACGCCTTTCGGCGCCTGGACGAGCTCGCCGGACCGGAGGACGCCCTGGCGCGCCACGCCGAGGCCAACCGGAGGCGCGCGGGGGACCTAGCGGCCGAGCGCACCCAGCTGCAGCGCCAGGGCGTTGAGGCGCAGCGCACACTCGATGAATTCCGGACGAAGTAAGCCGCGCGCGGAGGAACCGAGGAACCACGGAGGGGACTGTGGGAATAATTCCAGCACGCTGGGAGGCTGAGGCAGGGGGATCTTGAATTGAAGCCCAGTCCTGTCCCCCCAAAAGTGGGGAGGCTGGGGACTGTAGGTCACTGGGAAGGAAGGCCCGGGGTTCAGGCTCCAGGACTCGGGTGTGGTGGGAAAAATAAGCAACGCTTTCATTTTGATGACCCTTCTCTGTATTTTAAAGTTGAGGTATAATTACAGCACACAGATTATAAGCTCACAGCTCGGTGAGTCTGGGCAAACGCAGCTGTCCCGCGCTGGCGCCCAGACAGCGGGAGCATTTCCACCCGAGCTCCCTCCTCCGCAAGCCTGAGGCACCGTTTTCTCATTTCTGTCACCGGAGATTAATTTTGCCTGTTCTAGAATTTGCAACATCTACTCTTTTATGCCAGGCTTCTTTCGGCACAGCGATTTTGCGATGTATTTAATCTTTGCAGCCTTATCCTTCCTGTGTCATTTTATAGAGTGGAACTGAAGATTTCTTGGAGGGAGGGGGCAGGTGGGTACTGGGCAACTTTGTCCTGCATGCTCAGCTCCTCTTATTTGTTTTTAAAATCTTGAGACAGGGTCTTGCTAACTCACGGACGTGCCCAGGCTAGATCTGAGCTTGTGATTCTCCTGCCTCCGCCTCTCATAATGCTGGAGTTACAGGTGTGTGCCACCATGCCTGCCTGATACTGAGGCTGAGACCCACAAGGATTTGGGGCCAGGCCACCCAGCTGGGGGCTACTGCACAGGAACTGGAAATCAGGGTTTGTGTAGCCAACGGGCAGCAGAGACAACATCAGGGAGGCTGCTGCTACTCAAAGTGTGGCCCTGGCCAGGTGGCGTCAACCAGCAGGGAGTTTGCCCCTGGGCAGCCCCCATGTCCTGGTAGGCAGGATAGAGGGGCAGCAAGACTTGTACCCTCTCCTTATTGGCCAGGACTTTGTGTCTGCTGCAAGGATTGCTGGGAAATGTAGTTTTCCTTCTACACAGTTGGGGCCTGCTATACCTCAAGGGCTGTAACTAAATCAAAGGACAGGTTACAAATAACAGAGAAGACATCATTTGGGAAGGAATCTTCTGTTTTCAGGGATAAAATTCCCCTAGAGGGAAGTTTTTCTGGCCAGAATGATTTCTGGCTTTTTGGATACCTATCATTTTATGGAAATCTGGAAAGAAACTGACCAGGAGAAAAAATACAACAGCCCTAAACTCTGTTGTCTAATTCATATTGTGTGTGTGTGTGTGTGTGTGTGTGTGTGTGTGTGTGTGAGACCCGGTGGCTTTAGCCACCAAGGAGCTTCCCCACTCCACCCAGGAGTTCAGGGTTCCCTCAGGCCTCAGGTTTGGGTGTCTGAGTCCTCTCAGACATGAGGCTTCTAGAAGCTGAGCAGGAGATAGGTATTCTGGGGTCAGTCGTTGTTTGGGGGTGACCCCAGGGAGCCCTGGTGTCACTCAGAGAAGTGAAAGGGTAGCAGAGGCAGCCAATGGCAGGTGTTTTATCAAGCATCTCACTCTCCAGGAGCCTGGTGCTCTGTGTGGATGTAGAAGGTGTCTTCCTTCGAGCCTGAGGGAGCTGAGGTATTTATGTGCCCATTGCCTTTGCTGGGCAGGACCAGGCATGGCAATAATTGCTGTCTTTCAGCTGTTGTGAGGAGTGACATAATCCAGAAACGGAGCTGCTTCACACCTGCTGCTGCTTGCAGAATGGGCAGTTGCAGGCCAGGGCAATGGTAATGCTATAGCCTGTGCCTGGTGGCCTTGAAGGTAGTGCTAGGCTGTGTTTGTGTTGCATTTATGCCAAGATAGAATCCTTCCACCTCAGGCTGGCTGGGTGGGAGGTGGTTGGTGTACTGCTAGAGCAACTCCTGTTCCGTTTTCCTGATCACACAATGTGCCAGTGTCACCACTTTCTCATGCCCCGTGGTGCGTGAGGGTCTGGAAATGGTGGTCAATGAGGTACAGAATCGGCTACTTATTTATAAATAAAGTCAACTTCTCCTGAAAGGAGAATTGTCTCAGATGGAGCCTCTCGCTGACTATGTGGAATCTCGGATGCCACCGACTCTTGCTTTTGTGTTCATGTGCAGGTATGAAAATGAGTGCGAGTGCCAGCTAGTGCTGAAGGAAATGCTGGAGCGGCTAAACAAGGTGAGTTGTACATGCTTCCGGGTTTTGCTAGCGTGGGTACATCCTTGAGCTAAATGCCAGAAGCAGTTGTTTTCCATATTTCCAGTTTCTGTTTTGCAGGAGTCCCTGTGTTTCTTTTGTTGTCCTCCTCCTGAGTTTCCTAACTCCAGCAGTCATTGTGTGCACAAAGCTTAGGCTCATTTCTGCACCTCTCCACCCTTGATCGATGTCCCAAGAGAAACATAGACTGTAGATGTTATGACAGCTGCACGCTGAGCTATCTTGCTGGCTCCTGTTTTCTATTATTATAATGAAATACCCAAGGCTGGCTAAGTCCTAAAGAAAGAGGCTTTCTTACTTTACACTTTTAGAGGCTGCAAGTCGAAAGAGCATGGTGCTGCATCTGGGGAGGACCCCTGGCTCTGTACCTCACAGTAGGCAACATCTTTGTGGGAGGCCATGAGGCGAAGAGATCACATGACTAGATGGGAAGCCAGGGCCAAGGGAGGTGTTGGCAGTGACCTCCTACCACTCTGAAAATCTTGGAGGTCCTCCCACCTCTTGATATTGTGACTGTGGGGACGCAGATCCTAGCTCATGAGCGCTTGGGGACCAATCAGACTATAGCTGTGGGTTACCAACATATGCCAGTGTTGCAGTGACCAGCTGCCATCTTCCTATTCAGATACTGATCCCATAGCGAATGGAGGGAGGAACGTGGGGTTTGGGGCAGTGGTTACTTGGACATGGTGATTCTGCTTTTGGCTGAGAGTCTTGAGATTGCCACTCCATAGGGAGCAACTCCAGATAACAAAGGAAGAACTTTGCACTTGCCAAGAAGCCCCCCCCCCCCTTGTCAGAGTGTGAAAAGTAGCCACACACGGGCGAGGGAGTGGCTGGGAGGCTCAGCTTCTCCCTGGAGCTCTTCCTGCAGGGCTGTGTGGAGTTACTTGGAGCTGGTTTCCCGCTTCTAGTCTCTGTTCCTGAGCTGGATTCGTTGGATTTTTCTGCAACAGCTGGAAGAACTCTGGTCCTGCTAACAGAATAACCCTGGACAAAAGAGCTGGACAAGTCCAGCGATGGCACAAAGCTTTAGAGATCATCCTTTCTGGTTTCAGAGTGGAAGGGCCCAGGAGACTGGGGTGAAGCGCTGCTCGCTTGGAGCTCATGGGCTGCCGTCACCCAACCCCTTCAGGCCTGTTATGGTACTGATAAAGCACCAGGCTCTTCCTTTTGTGCCCACACTGGCCTTAGCATTCTTCCCCATGAGGGACTCCACACCAGATAGCCACTCTTAGCTCAGGGCATTTGCCATGTCATAGCATTGACCAGTTGCTGCTGGGAAGGACTATTCTGTCCGTAGTGCAAAAACCAGGACTGAAATTGAGGGAAACCACGTTTTGCTGAGTGGGTGTCACCCTCCTCTTCTGCCCCTATTC
>PVKA01026410.1:0-31753 GCA_004027165.1 Ctenomys sociabilis | reverse complement strand
ACCTCAGAGTACCTTTCTAAGGAAGCTCAGTGCTGCCAAAAAGATTTTCTTTGTATTATACTACCATAAAATACAATAATTATTTATTTTTTTCAAAATGGTCATTACAGTAAAAGATATAATACAATTTATTCCTCTCAAAGTATCCATCACCACATTATTTAACCTTATCCCATCATAATAATTCCAGAAATAATTCCAGAAATTCTCTTTAGTGTGTCTGTACTTGTGTTGCACTAATGGTCTCCATGTGCTAAATTTAATTAAATCGTTTACCTTTCCTGAGCATTGCCTCAGGGACAGCCAGAAATTTCAAGATGCCAGATACAGTAAATACAGTAGCTGGGGACATGACACAATGTTTTCACCAGTCTGACATTTTGTTGGATAGCACTGGGCTGCAGTCTTAGTTATATTTTCACTGCTGGAGGAAAATAACAGACACCTCAAGTTAAAGGGGGAAGCATTTACTTAGCTTACATTTTGTAGGGTTTTCTGTTTGTAATCACCAGGCTCCAAGGCAGAGTGGTACATAGTAGACACACAACAGTTCACAGGGTGTGAGACAGCAAAAGCAGCAAGAGAGCACACAAGGACAAGCTTCTTTCTGTCCCTTACTTCGTGTGCAGGGTTACCTGCCCTAGGGCAAATATAGCACTCACATCCTTAGTTTCAGCATTGAATTGACTATACACTCTATATTCAGTCACCTAAAAAACAAACAAACAAAAGCAATACCCTGTTACACAGGAGGGCTTGGGAAGGCATCTAAATACAAACCTAAATAGCATCCTACATTATGTTTTTACCAAACTCCATAATGACACAAAAGAGGACTTTCCAGAGCTGCTTTGGAAGATGGCAAGAAGAAAAGGATAAATATGTTCCAAATGAAGGGCAGCTTTTTGAGGGGCATTAAAGCAAATGTGTCACTTACTGCAGTAACATTTTTATCACCACATAGTCTGCTCACCCCTGTATTTCTTCCAGATCATCTCAAAAGGCACTGATAGTCCTGCATTTGTGGACTTACTTCAACAAGCCCAGCATTACAGATCTGTCCTCTGACTCTATGAGATGCAAACTTTTACCAGACAGAAACATCTGCCCAAGATGTTACAGCCACCTGTTTCCCATATAAGCGTCTAAAGGAAGCATCTCTTGACTCCCACTACCTCAGGGAGGGTAAGAGCCTTCGCAAGTTTATGATTTGCCCAACTTTGGGAAACCCCCTTTGGTCCTAGAGATATGAGAAGTCTATTTATTCCTCCTGATAAACAGTTAACAAAAGAAGATGGGCTGTTTGGGCAACCAAATCCCCTTAATCCATTAAGAGTTTATTGGGTAGGCCACTAAATTTGTTTCAGCAATGTGAAGCCCAGTTTTCTGCTGATGTTTCTCTTTCCTGCTGTAGAATGCTAAATGAAATCTGGCTTCCCTCTTTCAAATGATTATCCTCTTGAGAGACAAACTCAAATGCCATAATCTATGTTGAAATTCCTGAAGATCAAAACCCAGAACTTGTAAATACATGGAAGAGCCAAACTCTGAAAATATAATACTGGCATAAATAATTATTGAAATGAATTCAAAAGACATTTATTTACATTTTTAAATGGGGTTCCTTTCAGAAATATAGAAATGCATGAGGATGTTCTTCTTAAGCACCACCAACATATGCAGTTTTGTATATAAACTCAGAAAAAAATAACAACAGTTTCACAAGTATAACCATTACAGAGTTATGCAAGTCCTGCTGTCCAAAGTCCAAAGGCTGGAGCCTACAGTTCTGATGTTCAAGACAACCTAAGTAAACTCTATCCCATCTCTTAGAGATACTCTGCTTGGTTGGTTTGTTATATTTGTTCTCTCTGGGTCTACAATCAATTGGATGGTGCACAATGAGAGTAAGTTTCTCCAACTACTCCAATAAGTCATATGCTAACCCTATGTGGAAACCCCCTGCAGACACACCAGAACAGAGATTAAATGGGTTCTACCTACTCATTTTGCATAATGCAAATCAATGATCCAGTGTATCATGTTTATCCTGCAAGTATCCAGCTGAAAATGCAGTAATCCATTTCCCCAAATTCTGCACTCTAAGCATCAGCTATTTCCTCTCTGTTCCAGTAAGAGTCATAGGTTTGAATGCTTTGTTTGATATGATTTCAGCGCTGCAGACTTAAAATCATTTTGGAATTGTATGCTTTGAGGTTTTAGGCTTCAGGTATTTTAATTTAGAGAATTTCAACACTGGAAGTTATGATTTCGGATTTGATCTTGTAGGTTTATGGTGCAGAAAGGTATAAGCAAGCATTATATTTTTTCTTTTTGAAACTTCCAGAGAAATATTAAAACTTTTTAAAAATGTTAACTCACATTAAATCCTTTTTCTTTTATTTGTTTTTAGTGCATTTGTTTTCTTTACTTATTGACTAGGCTTTAAAAGGAATATCTTTCATAAAAGGAAATAGAGTTGATAAATGTTTCAGCAGTTCTCCACAGATTTAAGTGCTGGGCACTGCTGATTACCGTGTAGCTGGGTCAATGGTAAAATCCACACATCTCCAGATTGTGGGGCCTCATTATGTACATCTTCACGTCTTCCTGGGGTATTTCTGTCTCTTGAAGGGAGAACAAAGACACCATGTGCAAGTATATTACTTAAATTGAGTCATGATTTGTGACTTTGAGGATGTCACTCAAATTGGCTGAGCCATAAATTTCTTTAATGTTAAATAAGAAGAAAAATACTTTATTGATTGGATAAAATAACTTTATGCAGTTTGTAACTTTATGTCTACAAAGTTGCACATGTTCTGTTTTGAAAAACATGTTGTAAGATTTGAAAATGAGAACACTAGTGAGAAATAAAGAAAATTATGCACCTTGTAACATACCTTGAGGATCACAAAAGGGTGTGGTGATGTATGCCTACGGAGGCTGAGACTAGAGGAATACCATAAGCTTGAGGCCAGCCTAAACTGCATAGTTCAAGGCCAGCCTGAACACTATGGTGAGTTGAAAAAAAGAGAAAAGTTTGAAGAGTAAATATACAAAGATATGAACATGTAAATATATGAGGCTATAAATATATACATAAGAATATATATATATTCTTATATATATATATATATATGCTACAAAATTAAAAGTGTAAGATTAAAACTCATGAAATTAAACACTCAACTAGAACTAGCACTGAGGAAAATTCTTTCATTTGGATTATATGCCCAGAGGCTTTCAGGTCTGGTCTAAATGGGAAATTTAATCACACTTCCTACTTCTATATACTAGACTGGCAGGTAGGTTCATACGCTTGGGTGAAACTGAGGCCTTGGAGCTTGGCTTCTAGCCATTAAGATCACCAAGCACCAGTGTATTGGTGAAACCCGGGCTGGTGAATAGGAGCTCTGAAAGCGGCAGTGCAGGACCCACCGTGCTCTGGCTTCCCGCTCGCTCCTCCTCCATGTTTCTACAGCAGGTCCTGGACATGGAGGTGAGGGGAGCAGTTCCAGCCGTGTCTCTCTCATGCCACATTGTGGTCATCCCCGTCGCCCTTCTTCACAGGCACTCAAGAGTTGAGGCTGGAGACTGGAAAACGTACTTTAAAAGGTAAGATGAAAAGTTAAAGCACTTGTCTTTTAGTGTCTATAGGAAATGTTTCCTGAACATTCCATAAACACTGACCTCATGAATCCTCAAACCCTGTACAAAAAAGTACTATGATATTAGCATGGAAATATGCATGTATTCCTGTGTGATTTAAATCATTTGTCTACATCATGTGTAATGTCCAATAAAATGTAAATGCTATGTACAGTTTTTATATGATATATTTTTAGAAATAACAACAAAATTTTCTCTGCAGTTGCAATTTTAAAAAATAAATATATAACTGAGCTTTCTTTCACTGGTCGACTATATGACAACTTACCAGTTTCACATTGTTGCTGCTTTTCCATTCATAGAAGGCATAATCATTCCTGTTCTACTTACTGAAAACAAGATGCAGTGTGACAGCTGTGCAAGATATAACATGATTAATGAAAGAGAAGAGCATATTTTATTAATGGTTTTATTATTAAACTAGGTATAAAGATGTTGCTAGTAAAACATCTTTGTTTTTGGTGCAAGAGAGAATTTTCTCTCCTCATGCAAATCACAAGTAGAACTTACCTGCTGAGGTGGGAATGTCTTAGGATGGCTGCACTGTGGTTTAAATGTGGCTCCTTCAAAACTCAGCTGTTGGGCTTGGGAGACAGTTTGGCAATCTAAGTGCCTGCCTGGAAAGCACAGAGATCCAGGTTCAATAGTCGGTTACCGGCTGCTGTATCAGCCCTGGATAGGTGGGCATGTGAAGCTGGCCACCAAAAACCACTGTGGTGGTGCTTGCCTGTAACCCCAGCCCTGGGCAGGCTGACATAGGAGGATCGGTATGAGTTGGAGCTGCTTAGTGAGAACTTGTACTAAAAAAATAAATTAATATTTGTTAAAACTTAAAGAAAAAAATTACACATTAAAAAATGTCTGGGCACATATGTCAGCACAAAAGCTCTGAGTTCAGTGTCCACTATCACACACATGCACACATACACAAACACACAGACACAGACACACATACACTCACAGTACTCTCACAAACCTTTCTACCTTCAGCTGGATGAGGGATGAGTCTTCATTCTGAAAGAGACAGCAATAACCAAGTTCTTGGGAACAGAAAGAAGCCTGCACAAGCTACCAACACCCTCTAGTGAACTGATGTTGGCTTTCCCGGTCTCTAGAACTGTGAGAACATAGATTTCTTCTCTTAGAAATTCACCAGTAAATGGCATTTGCTTTTAGCAGTATAAATGGACAAGTACATCTAGTACTTGAGATTGTCAAACAGAGCAGATGATTTCCTAAATATATTTTGTGTGTGTGTTTCAAAAGAAAACTAATGAAAGCTGGAGCCAGAGTGCACTAGTGAGGAGTATGTCTAATGTGTGAGAGGTCCTGGCTTTGATCCCAAGCTCTGTGAAAAACGAAGAAAAGAAAATTAATCAAAATTCTGAAGCTTTTCAGAGCTGTTTTAGAATGAAAACTAATATTTGCATAATCTTTATATTTTAGGTAACAGATTAAACTCTTTAGTTGTTTCACTTTATATGAAAAAAATCATGATTATTTAGTGAAATACATGGGATTTCCAAAGTTTTCAATAGAAACTAAATCCCTGGAGATACTCCAGGAAAAAGTGTCACAAGTTTTAAATCAAGTGTATTCTTCTGTAGGGAAGGATTAGATTTGGTAGCATGTTACATTTTATTAGAAAAGTACTTCTATAATTTTTTTCAACATATATTAGACCTAAATGCTCATTTAAACATTTTTAAAAGAATTTTTTTTTTGGCAGAATCGGGGATTGAACTCAGGCCCTTACACTTGTCAGGGAAGTGCTTAATCTACTGAGCCATCTCCTGGGCCATTCATTTAACCGTTTTTTAAAAATTATAAGAATAGGGAGACACTAAAAAATAACTATTTGAAATCTTGCTTTTGAAAGTTGACCTTCACTCTGTTGCTGTTAAAGTATACCAATTATTTACATCACTATAAGCTTAGTTGCTGTCTGATTTATTATTTTTTCATCTTATATACTAAAATGTTTTATATGAGGAGAATAATTAAGTAGGTTCTGATACAAGGAATTCCTGGATCATTACTGAAAGCGCTAATGATTGGTTTTTTTAATAAATGTGTAACATTGAGTGTGACAATTGTAGTGGAAAAGGAATAGGGATTTTTCCCACTATCATTATAGGATATTAATTAGGTATTTATTAAAATAATTAGCTTTATAGTTTTCAAATCAATATTCCAAATCTTATTCCATTAGTTTTATAATTAAATTCACATATAAATTTAAAATATGTATATTTAGTCATTACTTTGTGAGACTTTATCAGGTTTTCAAATTAGTTTGACTTACTTTTATCACCTCTGAAAAATCCTAAGCAGTATGATTGTCAATTTAAATGTAACATTTTTAAGTTTCCATTGTTTATGGTCATGTAAATTATAATACTAATTTTATGATTCACCTTGGCAAAGCCTTATTTTCAAAGGCAATGCTTCATTACTGCTATTTGAATGCATTTAAAGAAAGAAAGCAGTTCACAATCAAAGCCTAAAGTAAAATTAGAGATCTTTATCCAATTTCTCCTTTTGTTTTTCACGAAGAAAATGTTCAAATATTTTATTCCATATGAATACATCTATTGTTGCATTCAATCCCCCTCGTGTCCATACATCGTCCATAAGTTGTTCTGTTTCTATTGCCTTGTGATGGTTGCGTGAATGGAATTAGGAACCCGACTGTCTGGCCTCAGTCCCTTCCCAAGCACACAAACTAACTTTAAGCCACTTATTTATGTCTCTAGCCTCATATGTAAATATAAACTGGAGAATTAAAATAATGCCTCCATGTAATTTAGGAAGATACGGTTTATTGAACCACCAAAGGATGAAAGACAAAATCCACGACAGAGTAAAAATTTATTCCAAAATTATGCATAATTCCATACATTAGAGCCTGACTATATATCAGGTTGTATGCCAAAAAAGATTTAATGAGTTATTCATTAATATATGTACATATATATATGTGCTCATGAATGTTGACTTTACAATAATTTTACAGATGGTTAAATAGAAGATCAGAACATTTAAGCAAGTTGTAGAAGACCACATTTTCAAAAGATAATTGAAGCAAAACGAAAGCCAAAAGACCTAGTGCTGAAACATGCCATTTCTAGAATTATAAAGCAACTGATGATTTTGACTTGCTATCCAAACTCACCAAGTTCAAAATATTTGCAGGTATAAATATATCCCTACCCAGTGCATCTATTACAAAAAGAAATTCTCCTTGAAAGAGATATTTCTATTCTTTTTTCCTTTTTCATTCTATAAACACTTTAAAACAAATTAAACAGTAAAGTAAAATACAACCATTTAATCAACTCTAACATTCACTTATTGCTATTTAAATTGCATAGCAATAGAGATTATTCCTTTAATATTTAATACTTTCATATATCTTCTCCAGGAAAATCTCTCTTCCTAAGTCTGTATCTCTTCCCTGATGGTTTATTGCTTTGGAAAATTTACTGTACCTTAGTTCCACCAGATGTACCATTTTGAACTTAAAAAAGACAATAGCCAACTATAATTGCAAATAAAAATATTGCAACATTGTATGTCTCTACTGGGCAGTGTGATCTATCATTAAAAATGTCTACTATGTGTCTATATTTTTGAAATTATTTAACTTAGTAGTAAACAGTTAAAATGACTCCAAACAGCCTATATTTTTATTGTCACCCAAATTACTGCAGAAAAGACAAATTCTACCTTACAACAAATGTGCATGGTTACTATATCATGAGAAAATAATGCTTTCATAGAAGTGTGTATACTAAAATATTATTACCATGGAGGCAAGGATGTTGTTTTCTGTGATATGATTTTGCATTTCCAGGAGATGCTTAAACATTAGCTCTAAAAGAGCTGCTAGCTGTTTTCAAAAATATTTTTTAGATTTTTAAAATTAATTAATTAATTATTTGATACAGGGTCTTGCTATGTAGTTTGGATCCCTAGTGATCCTCCTGTCTGAGCTCCCCAGCATGGGCAGACACTCAGACCACAGAGCTATCTCCCCAGCCCTCTACAAATATTTAATGAGTGAATAACAAGTGAATGGAGGATTCAGGGAAGGCTGAGGAAGTGAGCTTGAGTAATCTGGTTGATTGTGCAGGAGCAAGACAAACTTAACTTAATGTAGCTTCTGCTCTTCCAGCTGGGGAATAAAAACTAGTGTTTCCTAACCAGACTTACTGTGAGTGGGAGCGATATAAATTTGTTACTCAAATCAGGGTCTCTTCCTCAGGATTTCTTGATATTTGGAAAAATAAGACTTAGCATGACTGTTATTCTAGAATCTTGGCAGTTATGAATTCACTGTGCCCCTTTCAGAGAGGTACTCCAAACATGTGCATTAGCCAATGAAAGATGGATCCTAAAACTTTGGGAAATATTTGGTTCTTTTTCCTCATTTTTTCTTTATAACTTGCTGTCTTGCCAAATTCAGATTAATTCTCCACCAAAAAAACAAAACAAACCAAAAAAGAAAAACCCATTTGTACATGGTGCATAGCCTAGCATCAGTGTCCAATCCCATAGAGGCCCATTCCTTCTGACATGCTGCAGGCATGTTTTTATGAATATACATAAAGTAGGGCACTGTTCTTTTATTTCTTCTTTTTTTGGCAGAACTGGGGATTGAACTTGGGCCCTTGCACTTGCCTGGTAAGTGCTTATTCCACTTAGCCATCTCCCTGGCCTTTTAGGTTGCTGTTCTTGACAAGAGCAATCTGAACAATCTGTCCTTTAACAATCTATTAAAGGACAAATGCTAAATAATAAGATTTCTCATAAAGAATATCTTCTGGGGGAAAAATAATTAGTGTGCAAGAAATTCCACACTATGCTTTAGGCATAACATGGAACTGGTATTTTCCAACAACCATGGATATTTTAAACTTTAAGTCCCTGTAGAATGTGAAAAAAATACAATTACACATTTTCAAACAGAAATTTAGAAATCAATCCATATATAATCTTGTAGCAGGATAGTCCTATGACTTTTTTCTTATCTCTTGTTTTCTTTTATTAGCTTTTTTTTTTTTAACAAACATTTACTTTAAAGAGAGTATAGTAATAATTGACAGATAGTGATGTTAAGCTCAGTTGCCTCTGTTACAGAGTCATAATATCATTAAGCTTCTCTTCTGTATAATTGACAACTAAAGTTTGCAAACCAAAAGTCACAGCAAAAGAAGGGCTACAAGTATAGCCGGTAGTTGTCTCTGGCCCTTCAAGATCAGTGAGGACTCAGAACATAGGAGAACCTATGCTGTGACATCCTGTAACTCAATCATGTCCCAAATTTTCTGTTTATGGAGATTATGGTGCCATAGAGGAAAGTGAACAACAATATATAGTGTGCCTAAGGAGAGTCACCTAGAGAGAAAAAATACTCCCTCAGGTATTCACAGAGAGCAAATTGGTCAAGCAATGGCCATAACTCATCCTGATGGCTGATGCTGACAAAACATCTACAAGCTGATGTCCATGGTTTCAGCGTAAATCCAAGGGGATTTGACTGACCTTGTCAGATACAAAAGTTATATCTTGAGTTACATAGGTCTTGCTTTAATTTGGTCTTAACCATCCAGTAGAAAACCATAACCAGGAGGTACAAAAACTAATGGTGGGCTTTCTAAATAGCTCAGCAGATTAAAGTACCTCCAAGCAAGCATAGGTGCTGGGAGTTCAATCCCCAGGCCCATCGTTCAGGCCCCACCCCCATCCCTGGGGTGCACTGAAACAGCAATTGAGATTGGACGTAGTGGCGTGTACACCTTTAATCCCAGCTCTTGGGATGTTATAAACAAGTGGATCACTGCAAGTCTGATCTATTTTTTTAAATTCATTCTATTGATAAAGAAATAGCAATAGAATATCATGTCTAAACCTTATACAGCAAATAACTACTCACAAAACAATATGCAATATGCAATACATTAATTATTGAATCTATTCTAATCATTTGATTTGAAACATCTCATTGTTATGTGTTCTTCAATAAAATTATGGGAAAAAATAAGTAAGGGAGTAAATCTCAGAAGGTATACAGTGAAACCTGTCTCCAATAACCAAAAACCAGGTGTGGCATATAGCTCAGTGTCACAGAGTATGCCTGGTAAGCACAATGTCCTGAGTTCAATTTCCCATAACAACAGCAACAACAACCGAACAAAACCAAACCCAGAAACTATTGGAGCTGTGCAGAAACTTAGAAGAGAACTTGCAGACTTCCTCCATGTGAATGGCATGTATCAGATAGCTGATAAAAATGTGAAAGGACAAATTCTCTGTGAGTGTGTGTATTACTGTAATCAGAAAAGGAAATTGAAGAGCAGAGAAGTGGTTTGTCCAAGGTCCCCCACCTGCCAAAGACATTGTAGGAGTCAAACCTAGGTCATATGAGCAGCTGCCTGTGAACCTCAGATTCCATCTCCCTGCTGACTGTTTTCACATTATGTCTAGCTGGGGATGTAGCTCAACAGCACAAGCATCTGCTTAGTAAGTGCGAGGTCCTCAGTTTGATTCCTAGTACCAAAATAAAATAAAACAAAATAAGTCATAAAAAAATAAATAACAATGAGAGAGTTGCAAAACAGGTTAGTAGGACAGTTATAATAATTAATACATTGTACCTTGTTGTTTTCATAGTAGTTATTCATAGTACAATATGACATGATATCTTATCTAAACACTATTAGTACAAATTTTCCTTCACATTGAACTAAAAGAAAGTAGCTGTATATCTGTCATAACTAACTCATATATACAGAAACATGGAGGCTGATCTAGTAGTCAGATCCTGAACACCCTGTAGACCCTTCCCTAAAATAAAAAAAATAATGCCATATTAATGTGCTAACCTATAAAAGGCTCAGTTCAACAACTTCTGACAATTGCCAGCAATGCTAATAACCCACAACTATTATGGAGTTTAATTATATTAGGATATTTTGATTATTCAAGTATCTGGAATATTTGAACTGGCATCAAGTATGAAAAGGTCCTTTAAAGACTTCTCCACTTCACTAATAGTAGTGGAACATCCATCTCTGACAAAACAAAACAAAAAGGTATTTCATATATATGAAACACCATTTTGTAATATATATATATATAAATTTTGTATTATATATATATATATATATACATTTTGTAGTATATATATACATTTTATAGTATATATATATACATTTTGTAGTATATATATATATATATATATATATATTTATACAGTTAAGTAGATATGGTTTCTCTTAGTTCAATGACAAGAAACGTTTGTATACTGTTTAGACAAGAGATCATGTCCGCATCTCGTGCTGTGAATAATCACTATGAAGACCACAATATGCAATGTACTAATTATAGTAACTGTCCCACTAACCAGTTTTGAAACTCTCTCATTGCTATTATTTTCTCATTAAAATTAATAAAAAATTTAAAAAAAAAAATTATTTGCCAATGTTAGTCTTTGCTTGAGCTAATGGGACCGATATGGTGAGCTTACTCGTATATTGTATACTGTGTCCTTGTCCCTAGGTGAGGAAAGCTCACAATTCACATTTGAGGTAAATTCTATATTGGTAAATATTCTCCAAAGAAGGGACCAGAGGTGAGATGGTCATAGCTACCATGCATAGCATCTCAGGCACCAGTGACGCAACCTAGTGAAGCAGCACTGCAAATATAACAAGCAGGAAGTCAACTGAGATGTAGTTGCTTCTTATATCAAGTTTATTACACAAAGTCAGTCTTTGTCCTACTCTAGAGATCCACAATCTAGAATAAATTATAAAACAAGAATCATAGGATGAAATTCTCCCAAAACTCCTGATGAAACATGTCTTATGTTTTGTGCTCCTTACGTAGAGCTTCTGGAGATGTTGGCCTTTGTCACTGAGCATTCTGAGTTGCACATCACCATGCTTTAGTCAGGGATTGCTGGTGTACTTGTCCATTTTCTGTTAAAATTGACTAGAAAAGCACTAAATAATTTTAATGACCTTTGAGTTTCCTGTTTGACCATGGGCAATAACTCAGAGAATTGAGCATTTGTAAACTTTTAGCAAATATCACAGAAGCTAGAAAATGAGTAATCCAGTTGATGAAGGTATTTCTGGGACATTTATATTTGCACCATACAAAATAATCACCTTCCTGTCTCATGCATGACTCTTTCCATTTTATTAGAGACCTCTGTCTATCTGTCTCTTGCTCTGTCCTCTGGATGTCATCTTAGCTTCTTCTTCAGAGAGGGAAGGAAGGTTGTATCCACCTGGACTTCATGGTCACTCTTTGTCAAGCTCTTTCCTCCTTCAAATACTTGATTATATTTGCAATCATTTATGTTCTTTGAACATATTACTTGTTTTTCTATATTTAGTATTAAATATATGCTCAATGAATACATTAATTTTACCTTGTTTATTTCTTCATCCCTATTCCCTGTAATGGAGAATAAAATAGAAAACAGAGAAAGTGTAAAACGAATGTCTGCCCAGTGCATATTTGAATGCAGCTGTAGAACGTGATCATGCCAACTCTACCTTCCCCTTTTATGTGGACATTGCAAGTATATGTGCCTCATAATAACTCTTACTCTTTACCTGGTTTATCTTCTTAGGGAACAATGTGTGTCTGTGGCAATGCTTCCCATCCCATCCCAAAGACTGTTTCATACTGTTAACTGTTCAGCTCATGTTCTCTTCATCTCTCTTCAATGCATAAGTACATCAAAGATTGGGAACAGAGAACTGTGTCTTAAATATTCACCACCCATAAATACATTTGGTTTCTTTCTTTCTTTCCTTCTTTCTTTCTTTCTTTCTTTCTTTCTTTCTTTCTTTCTTTCTTTCTTTCTTTCTTTCTTTCTTTCTTTCTTTCTTTCTTTCTTTCTTGCAGTTCAGATTCATAGTGATCCTCCTATCTTAACTTTATAAAACTTGCAGCATGCACCACGATGCCAGACCTGGGGCTGGCACAGCATGCATGACCAGGGATCAAATTTGGGGCCTTGTGTTCTCCAAAAAGGTGCTTAGACTGCTGAATTATGTTCCCAGTTCTCCTTTCTTTTTTACCTCGTGTTGTAACCTCATGTGTGTGTGTGTGTGTGTGTATACGCGTGTGTGTATGTGTGCATGAAGCGTTAGAGACATATTCAAGAGGTAGTGTTTTGTACATGATTAAATTTTAATTGTTCATTTTTAAAACAACACAGGATTGTATAAAATTATAATTCGTAGAGAAATAAAGTCAAAATTTTTAAAAAAGTCTCAGAAATAATACTGTGTTTTGGTTGGATGATGCTATGTGAAAGGAAACTTCCACATTTCATTTGGGAAGAAGTTTATCTTCAACAATGCACAAGTGTGCATTATATGCAGTGCATCTATCTGCACATTATGCACAGTGGTACGTGGCTCCTAACAAATGTCTGTGGCATATGTGTGTCTGTTTATGTACATACATATGTGTGATGAGAGCTGATCAGTAAAATATGACCTTTTTTTCCTCATACTGAGAAGCTTGATAAAGAAAAGTGAAGTTGTTCACTCCCATTTTCACCAGTGTCAACCTTTAATAAAATTTTGACCACTTTTATGAAAATACAAAAGTCAGCTCAAACTGTTTACTTTCATATCCTTAGTGTTATTGATTTCTAACACTCTGTATGTTGTCTTTTGTAGTTTTGAAGATAAGAGGTAATTATTGAAAAAAATGGATCAATAAGAGATTCAGGTGCTTATGAGTTTATCTCTCTGCCTGAAGCACCATTGCTCAAGAAAACAAGCCATTAGCATATACTTTCCCTGGGAAAGAAAATTAACTAGAAGCAGTATTTCAGGAAAAACTGCTGAAATTTACTTCATATGCTTCATAATATCTAATGGACAAAATATCTTTAAAATTAACCTAGGAATCATTCATAACAGGAAAATAAACTCTAAGGGAAATTTTGGGAAGAACTGTAATTCCAAAATATCTCAAATGTCAGTTATTTCCAAGTATTCATGTTGGAATATCCTGTGAGCATACTAAAATAGGAGACATAATTATGCTTCATAATTATCTAAACTGAACTCTTTCCATGATAGCTAATCACTTGTTTAACAAAGCAATTGACTTTTTAAATTGATCAAAAATCACTTCTTTTGGGAAAACCATAAAACAACAACAAAAGAACCCCATAAAACACTTTTTCATGTACGTGCATTTTCTTTTCAAATTATTGGTGATTCTTTGCTGCGACATTACTTTTTAGTACTATGACAACGCAGGTGCTGCTTCATTATACCATTTCCCCTATGACTGGAGATTTCATTCATAAAATTTTTGCTTACATCAATCCCAAGAGTTCCATCTATTCTGTTTTCTACAAAATTTAGTGTTTCTGTTTTAATATTTAGATCTTTATATATTCTTCTTTTAATTTAGTATAGTGTGACACACATGGGTCCAGTTTTAGTTTTTGACAAATGGAAAGCAAGTTTTCCCAGAACCATTTATTAAAGAGGCTTTCTTCCAGTAATATTATTTGGATCTCTTGTCAAAAATAAGCTGGCTGAGTATGCTTGTATTTGTTTCTGCTTCTTGTAATCTGTTCCATTGATCTGCAGGTCTGTTTATTTTTCCTTGTACCATGCTATTTTTCTCACAATAGCTTTATAGTGTAATTTCCAATCAGAGGCTCTGGTGTCCCTTGCCTTGCCTTTGTTGCCCAGAATTGCCTCTGCTGTTCTATGTCTCTTTTGATTCCAAATGAATTGTAGGATCATTTACTCTACTTCTGAGAGATGTGCTCCTGAAATTTTGGTCAGGATTGCGTTAAACCTGCATAACTATTTTGGAATTTTGGACATTTCATCATATTCTTTCTTCCCAAGAACAAGTGATATCATTCTTCTTTCTTTTATGCTTTTTGTTATTTGTTTACAGAGTAAATTTCAATGTAAATTTATTTTACTACCTGTATTATTTTGACTCCAGAGTATCATTTTTTAATACTATGGTGAAATGCATGGTTTCCCAACTTTTATTCTCAGTAATTTGTTATTTCTATACAAGAATGTTATTGATTTTTGAGTGTTAACTTTGAATCAATCTATGTGACTGAATTTGTTTATTAAATTTAGAGGCCTTTTAGTGGAGTTTCTGGGCATCTACTATGTGGAATACAATGTCATCCAACTGTACATCAGACAAAAACCTAATATCTAGAACATGTAAAGAACTCAAAAATATCAGAAACCTCCAAATCTAAATATCCAGTCTAAAAATGGGAATATGAAATTAATTGACATTTCTCCAATGAAGAAGTACAAGTAGTAAACAAGTATATGAATATATATTCAGTATCACTGGTCATCTGAAGGATGCAAATTACAATAGCATTGAGGCCATGCCAGTCAGGCATTCAGTTTCTCTACATATGATAATATAAAATTTTGAGTAGCTATCAAGAAAATCAGTCCTTTTGAATGCAATACTTACTGCCAGAGAACGCTTACTTCTCTTAAGACATGAAGATGTCATTTACATGAATGATGTTATTCTTGCATTAACCATTAAGCAATGTAAAGATGTACATGTAGTAGAGGACCTAATGGAAACAGATCTTCACAAGTTCTTGAAGACACAATAACTCAGCAGTGATCATATCTGCTATTTTCTTCTCTTCTTTTCATTTATATTTTACATTTTAGGGAAGGGTCTACAGGGTGTTCAGGGTCTTACTACTAGATTGGATTCATAGTGATCCACCTGTTTACAGCCTCCCAAGAGCTGAGATTCGCCACCAACCAAGTTCACGCCACCAACCAAGTCTCAGTTTTTATGTCAGTGTGCCTGGCTGGTAGTGGGGCTGGCATGACAGACTCCAGGATTGAAACACTGGCCCCTGAACCTGCTTGCAGGTGTTTTAATCTGTTGAGCTATTTGGTCACCCCAGAACTATTTGGCCAGCCTGCTATTTTCTTTATCATCTTTTCAATGAGTTAAAATATATCCACTCAGCTAACATTCTACACCATATCCTTGAGCTTTCCAACCTACCATTCAAGGATCTATGATCTCAATTCATCTTCAATTCATGATTTTTTAAAATTCAGGAGTAGATTTTACTATATTAAAAGGGAGCAGAGTAGGGAGAATCTTTGGAAATACTGTCATTCCTGGACTTAATGGAAGACTAGCAGAAGGTTAGAAAAACGAAAATCTAGCATTACTAGGAAACTGACCCCATCAGCAATGAACCCTGGATAATAAGATAAGGGCAATAATGAGCCTTGAAGAAGTCTTGCTTTCAAGCAAAATGTCTGACATCATTTTGCTGTGTGACTTTGACCTGGCCAGCATCACATATCCAGATCATGATCACACAGGGTTCCTGATAGATTATGTGGCCACGCATTGTAACAGGGCTCCATAAGTAATGCCCAGCAACAAGGGTTACACCAAGCCCAGCAACATTTTACCAGTGGGCTTCATTGCAACAGAGATGCTGTCCAACAGACCCATCTTTCCAGAAATGTAGTACCTTGACCAGCTTAACCATATTCTAGGCATTCTTGGAATTCTAACACAAGAAGACCTGAATTGTATAATAAATTTAAAGCTAGGAACTATTTACTTTCTCTTCCACATGAAAATAAGGTAAAAAGGAACAAACTTTTTTCTAGTGCTGACCCCATAGCCCTTGACTTTATTGGACAGAATGTGACATTCTACCCTCACAAGAGGATTGACGTTGAAAGGTTCTGGCCCACTGGTATCTGGGCAGTATTATGACCCAAGTGATGAGCCCATTACTGAACCACCACTCACATTTGACATGGAATTGGATGAGTTGCCAAAAGAAAAGCTCAGATAACTCATTTGTTTTTAATAGACAGCTAGATTCCAGCCAGGATACTGATCTTATATTTGGAAGATCAAGAAATGGACTTAGATGACTGGATGTGCTCAAACATAAATGTTCTGTTTCCTAGCTCTTGACGACTACTTTTGTCTTCAGCCTGTGTCCACTTACCCACTTTTACTCCACTGAGCCATTTGGAGGGTCAACTTCTTGTACTTATGTCTTTTATGCTTTCAAATAATTCCTTCAATCCAGAGAACTCTGGCATCCCTGTGGTTTAAACTGGTGATCTATGGCAGTAGATCATTCCGTTCAGGGAATGTAAAACTTACTGTTGCTTTTGTCCCTTCCTACCTCCTGGTTTGAAAGCTGTAGTGGTTTTTCCCTCTTCTGCAGCCTTTCTACAGATGCCCTACCCCAGAAGCCTTGACAGAGCACAAGTCTGTCCTGATTATCTATAATCACTGATATCTTACTTTATGATATTAAAACCCTACCTAGGACACTTCAAGTCAGTGACAGCACAAAATTTTCACTTTCCCTATGACTTGTAACTGTCAGACAGACAGTGGAGATACAGTGGATGATGCTGCAGTCTGCAAACAGCATTTCCACCTTGGAAGATTAACAATTTAAGTTTGTAGAACAAAAATTAGAAAAAAAGAATGACTTCAAGGACAGCCAACATTTTGACCTTTTCAAGGTCAGTGTAGACTTAGGACATAGGAGAACCTATACCGAAACATCATTTAACTCAGTTGTGCCCCAAATATACCGACCAAGGAGATTAGGGGGCCACAGAGGAATGTGATCAATGAGTCACTTGGAGAGAAAAGATTCTCTCAGGCTTTCATAGACAGCAATTGGTTAAGCAATGGCTGTGACTCATCAACATGGCTGACACTGACAAAGTATCTACAAACTGCAGTGCAAGGTATTGGGATAAGTCAGGAGAGGACAAAAAAGTTACATTTCTTGGTGTATAAATCTTGCCGTATCTTGGTTTATTCCATCCAGTAAAAAAGTGTAGAGCCAGAAAAACTTTCCAGGCAACTCCCTGGAGCACCTGCCCCTAATCCCGCCAATATAGTGAGAATTTTTCTGAATCTTCCTAGACCACAACCACCCTTGCCAGGACTGCTGAATGTGTGGAAGAGCTTCTGTGTTCCCTAGTGCTCCCTGGACCAGGGACACAACAGAGGGGAACCACAGGCTCACAGTTGTACCAGAAGAGCTCCAGCAAAAATGAACTGAGCAAAACAGCTAAATACAGGTCAGGCATAACTGGATAATCTCAAACGTAATAGACTGGCACCTGAATGTCATAATATGCTAAGGTTGTAACTGCACCAAAGCTCTACAGCAAAGGTCAGAGGTCAGTGTGATACAAAATGACAAACACAAGGAGAAAAATGCAATCTCAGGCCTCGAGTGCACCAATAAGTGCAGAAGACACTAGCTCAGCTGAAATGAATGAATTAAAACAGGTGGAAGCAAAGAAAAAGCAGCAGAAATGTATAGAGGAACTCAGACCAGAACTAGTGCCTGAAATAAAAAAAAAGAAACATTTGAATACATAGCAACTGAAGTAATAAATCAAATCCAGAAGTGTATTGGGGAAACCCAATTCCTACCCAGAACAAGTACAGAGAACACTATTCCAGCTGAAACATATGAACTAACACCATCGGAAGCAAAGAAACAACAGCAGAAAGGTAAAGAAGAACTCAAAGCAGAAATAATTTCTGAAATAAAAAAAAGAATTCTTTGAAATCATAGCATCTGAAATAGAGAATCAATTACAGAAATACATAGAAGAAGTCCAATTTGCAAAAAAACTCTGCAACAAAAGAATTAATAGCTACCTCTAAAGAAGACATGGATAAAAAAATAGAGATCAGAAATATGACAGATTCTTGAAATGAGCAATACAGAAAAGAAGTAGAACGCATAAAGGAGAGTTGAAGAGATATAGAAGAACTTAAAATCTCAATCAGGAGTCTACAAAACCATTTGGGTGAAAGAGAAGTCAGAGTTTCAGATCTTGAAGATGCTGGAGCAGCTAGAGAAAAGGTGAGAAAGGAACTTTGAAAAGCAATGAGGATGCAGAAAAAAATAATCCACCACCTGCGAGATGATGCAAAGACGAAAAATGTGAGATTAATTAACATCATTGAGAATGAAGGAGTCAATATAAATGATACAAAAAGAATATGGGCAGAAGTAATAGCAGAAAACTTCCCAAATATGAGGAAACAATACAACATTCAGGTCACTGAAGCATACAGAACTCCAAATAACTTCAACCCAACTAACAACACACTGAGATATATAATAGAAACCCAACTCAAGAATAATATACTGAAAGCTGCTAGAGAGAAGAAGCAGATCACATTCAAAGGAAAACCCATCAAGATTACAGCTGATTTTTCTACACAAACCATGAAGGCAAGGAGAGTATGAAACAGAGTTCTTCAAGTCCTGTATGAAAACAAATTCCAGCCCAGACTATTATACCCTGCAAAACTCTCTTTCAAGTATGTTAGAGAAGTGAAATACTTCCAAGACAAAGAAAAACTAAAGAATTTCATGATGGCAAAGCTATCGCTACACAGACTACTGAAAGATGTTCTAGAGAGAGACCACAATGAGCAGAACTCCACGAATGAGAACAGAAGGAACCCACTAAACAGGACAGACAATAAAGCACAGGACAAAAAGGAGTAAACAATAGCAGGTAAATATCATGACAATCATAAGTGAACACATTTCAATTATAACCATCAATGTAAATGGACTCAATTCAGCAATTAAGAGAAATAGATTGGCACAGTGGATTAGGAAACAAAATCCATAACAATATGCTCTATACAAGAAACACACTTAACTCAAAAAGACATTCATAGGCTTAAAGTCAAAGGATAAAAAACAATATTACATGGCCCAGAACCTCAGAAAAAAGCAAGAATAGCAATTCTTTTCTCAGACAGTCTCAACTTCAAACCAAGAAGGGTCAAACTACACAAAGAAGGCCACTATATATTGGTTAGGGGAAAAATTCAAGAGGAAGAGATAACACTTATAAATATTTATGCATCAAACACAGAAGCACTCAACTATGTAAGACAAATCTTAATGGACATGAAAAATCTAGTATCCAAGACCACGATCTTAACAGGAGAACTTAACACCCGCTTACATAAAAAAGATTGGTCAACCAGACAAAAAATTAGCAAAGAAATAGCAGAACTGAACCAGAGCTTGGAACAAATGGACCTGGTGGACATATAAAGAATGTTCGCCCCAACCACAGCTGAATACGCATTTTTTTCAGCTGCACACAGGTCATTTTCTAAAATAGACCACATACTAGTCCATAGGTCATGCTTAAGTACTGCAAGAAAACAGAAATTATCTCACGCATATTATCCGACCACAGTGCAATGAGACTGGAAATAAACAACAAAATAAACAAGAAAAACCACATAAAGTCATGGAAATTAAATAATACCTTATTCAGCAATCAGTGGGTTACACATAAAATTCAACAAGAAATTCAACAATATCTACAATTTAATGAAAATTCAAGCACAATTTATCGGAATTTATGGAATGCGATGAAAGCAGTTCTTAGAGGGAAAATCACAGCTATGAACTCACACATTAGGAAAACAGAACGGGAACAAATAAGCACCCTAACATTACACCTCTGATATCTAGAAAATGAAGAGTAAACCAGTTCCAGAGCTCAAATACGGGAAGGAATCATGAAGATTAGAGCAGATATTAATTCAATTGAGATGAAGAAAACAGTTCAAAGAATCCACAAATTGAAAAGCTGTTTCTTTGAAAGACTAACCTCATTGAAAAGAGGAATGAGAAAACTCAAATGCAAGCAGTAAGGAATAAAAAGGATGAAATCACTACAGACCCAGGGAAAATTAAGAAGATTATGAATAGCTTCTTGAAGAATCTTTATGCTCACACAATAGAAGATACAGAAGAATGGGCAGATTCCTTGAGAGGTACAAATTACCAAAACTAAATCAAGACATACAATTCTCAATAAGCCAATAGCAGCCAATGAAATATGAAAACAATAAAAAGCCTGCCAACAAAGAAAAGTCCATATTCTAATGGATTCACAGCTGAATTCTACAACAAATTTATAGAACATATAATCCCTACACTCCTCAAACTCTTCAATGAAATTGAAAAGTTAGCAGTCCTCCCAAAATCATTTCTGGAGGCAAATATTCTTCTGATTCCAAAACCAGAGAAAGACATAGCCCAAAAGGAGAACTACAGGTCAATCTTCCTCATGAACATAGGTGCATAAAATCCTAGCAAACAGAATACAGAAAATCACTAAGAAGATCATACAGCATGAACAAGTAGGATTCGTCCCAATGATGCAAGGATGGTTCAATATTCTAAAATCTGTAAATATAATGCACTATATTAATAGACTTAACTCTGAAAACCACATGGTCATCTCAATTGATGGAGAAAAAGCTTTTGACAATGTCCAACACTCATTCATGTTCAAAATCCTACATAAAATTGGAATAGATGGCCACTACCGCAATTTGATAAAAGCCATCTATGGCAACCCAATGGCTAATATAATTCTAAGCAGGGAAAAACTGAAATATTTTACACTTAAATCAAGACAAGGATATACTCTATCACACTTCCAATTCAATAGTTTTGGAATCATTAGCAACAGCCATTAGAAAAGAGGGAGAAATAAAAGCAATAAGAATAGGTAAAGAAGAAGTTAAATTATCACTATTTCCAGATGACAAGAAACTTTACTTGGAATTCCCAAAAAAGTTCCACCAAGAAGGTACTAGAATTAATACACAAATTCAGTAGCATAGTAGGATACAAAATCAATACACAAGTCAATAGCATTCATCTACACAGATAACAAACACACTGAGAGGGAAGCAATAGAAACAGTACCTTTTACAATAGCAACACAGAAAATGAAATACCTTGGAATTCACGTAAGGAAAGAAACCAAAGATCTTTTCATGGAAAATTACAGTACCCTAAGAAAAGAGAATGTAGAGGATTTCAGAAAATGGAAAGATAATCCCTGCTCCTGGATAGGATGAACCAACATCGTGAAAATGGCCATGCTCCCAAAATTGTTGTGCAGATTTAATGCAATCCCTATAGAACTGCAACCAACATGTCTCCCAGACCCTGAGAAATCGTTCCTAAAATTTATTTGGAACCACAAAAGACCTAGAATAGCAAAGGTAATCCTGGCCAACAAAGACAAGTCAGGAGGCATCACAATTCCTGACTTGAAATTATACTACAAAGCCACTGTAATAAAATCAACATGGTATCGGCAATGAAACAGATCTGAGGATCAATGGAATAGAAGAGGTCTCTGCAAACACATTCAGCCAACTGATCTTCGTCAAAGGGGCCAAACAAGCTCACTGGAAAAAAACAAAACATAGCCTCTTTAACAAATGGTGCCAGAAAAACTGGCTTTTTACATTCTGAAAACTAAAACTTAACCCAGCTCTGTCACCATGACCTAAGCTAAAGTCAAAATGAGGCCATCTTCCTTGATCCCGCCCCTGCCAGCCCAGCTGCAGACACCAGCAAGAGACAGCGCGGCCGACTCCGCCATCCTCCTCCATCCGGCCCATGCCTGACAAGCACCAGAGACCTCCCAAGACAGCAAGAACAATGCCAACAGTCTACTCGATCCCGCCCATGCCACCCAGTCAGAGATGGGCCTGAGACAGTGGCTGACTCCAGGGGCCTCCTGGATCCCACGCCAAGCTCTGCCAGCGAGAGCAAATTTCCACGACTCACCAGGCTTCCCAGATAACTGAGAGTGTGGAGAGTGTGAGGGAGAGCCATTGGCATCTTGCCACGCACGCTACGCGGATCCCTGCCCCCAACCCCTCCAAGCCAGTGACTGGCCAGAAACCTCAGGACCCACTCAACAACACCTCCCCGGATCCCCTAACCTAAAGCCCACTGATCGAGTGGGAATTTCCCCGATTCTCTGGGCATCAAAGTTCAGTGAGTGTAGAACTCCAGGCCCGTTGTGCCTGAGAGACATTTCCCAGGGATTACCTACCCCCCACCCCCCTTGGCCCAGTGACAACTTCAGGCACACTGTGCCAGAGAAACATTTCCAGGTGATTACCGGTCCCACCCCATAGCCCAAGACCCAGTGCAGGTCGGCCTGGAGTGAGAACTCCAAGCCTGCCAGGCCGGAGGGACTTTTCTCAGCAATCCAAGGTCCAACGCCACAGACCAAAACCCAGCACAGCCTGGCCTGTGAGTGAGGGCTCCAGGCCCACTTCACCAGATGGACCTTTCCCAGCCTTCTCGGGATATGGCCTGTAGACCCAGACCCAGCACAGGCTGGCTGACCCAGTACAGCCTACTCAGTGAATAAGATCATCCATCATCCTTTTGTGAGCCCAGAAGACCCACCAAAGCCCAGGCCCACCCACCTGGGGAATGCCCTGCCTGACACAGGAAGGCTGACCCTGGGAACCAACATAGGGGAACCAAAGGAGCTGCAGCAAAAAAGGAACTGTACACAACAGCTAGACCCAGGATAGGCATATCTGGAAAATCTCAAACTTAACAGACTGGCACCCGAATCCCATAACGAACTAAGGTTATACCTGCACCAAAGCTCTACACCAAAGATCAAAGGTCAGCGCTATACAAAATGACAAAGAGAAGAGGAAAAATGCAATCCCAGACCTCGAGTCCATCAGGAAGGGCAGAGGACACTAGCTCAGCTGCAATGAATGAACTAACAGATACATCAGCAAAGGAACAACAGCAGAAAGCTATAGAGGAAATAAAACGAGAAGAAGTAATTCCCCAAATTAAAAAAGCAATATTTAAATACATAGTATCTGACATAAAGAATGAATTCAAGAAACATTGAGTGGAAAAACTATGCTCACCCAGAACAAGTGCAGAGAGCACTATTCCAGCTGATATATATGAATTAACAGCATCTAAAGCAAAGAAACAACAGCAGAAAGAACATGAGAAGCTGAAAGCAGAAATAAGTTCTGAAATCAAAAAAGAACTTTTTGAAGTCATAGGATCTGAAATGCCAAAAAAGGACCAGAATTATACAGAGGAAATCCAACTTGGAAGAAACACAGCAGAAAAAGAATTAATAACTACCTTCAAAGAAGACATGGATAAAAAAATTGAGCAGATCAGAAATATGATGGATTCCTTGAATGAGCAATACAGAAAAGAAATAGAACACATGAAACACAGTCAAACAGATATAGAAGAACTAAAAATAGCAATCACGAGTCTACAAAACGGTTTGAGTGAAAGCGAAGACAGAGTTTCAGATCTTGAAGATGCCGGAGCAGCTAGTGAAAAGATGAGAAAGGATCTCTTAAAAACAACGAGAATGCAGGAAAAAATAATCCATCACCTGCAGGATGATGCCAGGATGAACAATGTGAGAATACTTGGTATCAACGAGAATGAAGGAGTCAATACAAATGACATAAAAAGAATGTGGGGATAAATAATCACAAAAATCCTCCCAAATATGAGGAAAAAAGAATGTGGGGATAAATAATCACAAAAATCCTCCCAAATATGAGGAAACAATCCAACATTCAGGTCCCCAAAGCATACAGAGCATCAAATAACCTCAACCCAAGTAGAAACACACTGAGACATATAATAATTAAGATCGCAGAAATCCAATGCAAAAATAATATACTGAAAGCTTCTAGAGAGAAGAAAGAGCTCACATTCAAAGGAAAACCCATCAGAATTACAGCCAACTTCTCTACACAAACAATGAAGGCAAGGAGAGCATGGAGCAGAGTTCTTCAAGTCCTACACGAAAACAAATTCCAGCCCAGATTATTATACCCTGCAAAACTCTCTTTGAAGTTTGATGGAGAAGTGAAATACTTCCACGATAAAGAACAACTAAAGAATTTCATGATGACAAAGCCATCCCTTCACAGGCTGCTGAAAGAGTTTCTACAGAGAGACCACAATGACCAGAACTCCATGAAAGAGAATGGAAGGAACCCACTAAACAGGACAGTCAATTAAACACAGGTTACAAAGGAGTAAACAATACCAGGGAAATAGCATGACAAACATAAGTCAGCACATTTCAATTATAACTGTAAATGAAAACGGACTCAATTCTCCAATTAAGAGAAACAAACTGGCACATTGGATTAGTAAACAAAATCCAACAATATGCTGCATACAAGAAACACACTTAACACAAAAGGACTTTCAGAGGCTCAAAGTCAAAGGATGGAAAACCATACTACATGCCCCAGCACCTCAGAAAAAAGCAAGAGTAGCAATGCTGTTCTCAGACAGTCTCAACTTCAAACCAAGAATTATCAAATGACACAAAGAAGGCCACTATATATTGGTCAGGGGAAAAATTCAAGAGCAAGAAGTAACACTCATAAATATCTATGCACCAAACACAGGAGCACCCAACTATGTAAGACAAATCTTAAGGGACATGAAAAACTTAATGTCTAAGAACACAATCTTAACAGGAGATCTCAACACACCCTTATCTCAAAAAGATTGGTCAACCAGACAAAAAATTAGTAAGGAAGTAGCAGAACTGAACCAGAGCTTGGAACACATGGACCTGGTGGACATATACAGAGTGTTCCACCCAACTACAGCTGAATACACATTTTTTTCAGCTGCACATGGTTCATTTTCCAAAATAGGCCACATACTACTCCAGAGGTCATGCCTAAGTATATGCAAGAAAATAGAAATTTTCCCATGCATATTATCTGACCACAATGCAATGAAATTGGAAATAAATGACAAAAGAAACCCGAAAAACCCGCTAAATTCATGGAAATTAAACAATACCCTACTCAGCAATCAATGGGTTGCAGAAGAAATTAAACAAGAAATTCAACAATATCTACAATTCAATGAAAATTCAAGTACAACTTACCAGAATTTATGGGATGCGATGAAAGCACTTCTTAGAGGGAAAATAATAGCTATGAACTCATACATTAGGAAAACAGAAAGGGAACAAATTAGCACCTTAATGCTGCATCTCTGACAACTAGAAAAAGAAGAGCAAACAAAACCCAGAACGCAAAGACGGGAAGAAATCATAAAGATTAGAGCAGAAATTAACTCAATTGAGATGAAAAAAAAAAACAGTTTATAGAATCCACAAATCAAAAAGTTGGTTCTTTGAAAAACTAAATAAAGTTTATAAGCCTCTTGCCAACCTCATCAAAAAGAGGCAAAAGAAAATTCAAGTACAAGCGATAAGGAATGAAAAGGGTGAAATCACCATAGACCCAGTGCATATTCAGAAGATTATCAATAGTTACTTCGAGAATCTTTATGCTCACAGAATAGAAGACACAGAAGAAATGGACAGATTCCTCGAAAGGTAAAAATTACCCAAATGGAATCAAAAAGATATTACAACTCGCAATAAGCCGATAACAGCCAATGAAATACAACACGTAATAAAAAGCCTACCGACAAAGAAAAGTCCACGGAATGATGGATTCACAGCTGGATTCTTCAAGAAATTTATAGAAGATATAATCCCCACACTCCTCAAACTCTTCTATGAAGTTGAAAATGAAAAAGTCCTCCCAAAATCATTTCAGGAGGCAAGTATAATACTCATTCCAAAACCATGGAAAGACGCAAGCAAAAAGGAGAACTACAGGCCTATCTCCCTCATGAACATAGATGCAAAAATACTCAACAAAATCCTGGCAAAGAGAATACAGCGAATCATCAAGAAGATCATACAGCATGACCAGATAGGATTCATCCCAGGGATGCAAGGATGGTTCAATATTCGAAAATCTATAAATGTAATACACTGTATTAATAGACTGAAATCTAAAAACCACATAATCATTTCAGTTGATGCACAGAAAGCCTTTGACAAAGTGCAACACTCATTCATGTTCAAGGTCCTACAGAAAATTGAAATAGATGGACTCTCTCTTAACTTGATAAAAGCCATCTATGACAACCCAATAGCTCATATAATCCTAAATAGGGAAAAACTGAAATCTTTTACTCTTAAATCAGGTATAAGACAAGGATGTCCTCTATCATGCCTCCTATTCAATATAGTCTTGGAATCCTTAGCAACAGCAGTTAGAAAACAGGGAGAAATAAAGGGAATAAGAATAGGAAAAGAAGAAGTTAAATTATCACTATTTGCAGATGACATGATACTGTACTTGGAAGACCCCAAAAATTCTACCAAGAAACTACTAGAATTGATAGGGAAATTCAGTAGCATAGCAGGATACAAAATCAATATGCAAAGGTCAATAGCATTCCTCTACACAGATAACAAACACACTGAAAGGGAAACAATACCTTTCACAATAGCACCGCGGAAAATGAAATACCTTGGGATTCACTTAACCAAGGAAGTCAAAGATCTTTTCACGGAAAATTACAGCACCCTAAGAAAAGAGATTATAGAGGATTTCAGAAAATGGAAAGCTATTCCATGCTCTTGGATAGGAAGAACCAACATCGTGAAGATGGCCATAGTCCCAAAATTGCTGTACAGATTTAATGCAATCCCTATCAAACTGACACCAACATACCTCCCAGATATAGAGAAATCAGTCCTAAAATTTATTTGGAACCACAAACGACCTAGAATAGCAAAGGCAATCTTGGAAAATAAAGACAAAGCAGGAGGCATCACAATTCCTGATGTGAAATTATACTACAAAGCCACTGTGTAAAATCAACATGGTATTGGCAACAAAATAGACCTGAGGATCAGTGGAATAGATTAGAAGATGCAGAGGCATCTACGAAACACTCAGCCATCGGATCTTTGACAAAGGGGCTACACAAGCTCAATGGAAGAAAAATAGCCTCTTTAACAAATTGTAATGGAAAACATGGCTTTCTATATGCCGAAAAATAAACTTCACCCAGCTCGTTCACCATGCACTAAGTTAAAGTCAAAATGGATTAAAGATCTAAACATTAAAACAGAAACACTCAATCTACTGGAAGAGAAAGTAGGAGGAACTCTTGAAGACAAAGGGGTAGGTAAAGAGTTCATGAAAAAACATATATTCGCACAGGAAGCTCTTGAAAGAATCAACAACTGGGATCAACTCTTCTTAAGGAGCTTCTGCATGTCAAAAAAAATTGTCAACAGAGTGAAAAGACAACGCACAAACTTTGAAAAAATGCTAACTAATAAGCAATGAGACAGAGGACTACTGTGTAGAATATATCAAGAACTAAGATATAACAGGGCCCTCAAATTTAAAGACCCAATTCAGAAATGGGCATCTGAGATGAATACACACTTCTCAGAGGATGAAATTAAAGAAGTGAATAAATATATGAAAAAATGCTCCACATCACTAGCCATTCGTGAAATGCAAATAAAAACAACACTGAGATATCATCTCACTCCAGAAAGAATGGCTATCATAAGGAAATCAACCAACAACAAATGTTGGAGGGGTTGTGGGGAAAAAGGAACACTTCTCCACTTCTGGTGGGAATGTAGACTGGTACAACCATTGTGGAGGTCAGTGTGGAGACTCCTCAAAAGAGTAGGACTAGAAATCCCATTCAAGCCAGCTATCCACCTACTGGGAATTTTCCCAAAGGATCTAGATACTTTGTATAATAGAGATATATGTGTACCTATAGTTTATAGCAGTGCAATTTGTGACAGCAAAATCTTTGAAACAACCAATATGTCCATCACATGAGGAATGGTTGAAAAAGATGTGGTATTTCTATATAATGGAGTATTACTCAGCTATTAAGAATAAGTTTGAATTATTTATACTGAAGTAGATGCCACTTGAACATATACTCATCAGTGAAATAAGCGAGACACACATGTGTAAATATCATATAGTCTCCTTAGTATAACAAGCGAAAAGCAGAAACACAAAAGGAAACGTACAACAAGTAAAATCAATTGAGTCAGATAAGGCAAAGTGAATAGCATATGCTGCAGGATGCTAATCAGCTTTTCTTCTGGATGGTTAACAACCTAAGATCACAAGTCAGAGTTGGAGAAATAGAAGAGCCACAAGGCCAGCCAACATTTTGGCCCTAGCCTTTCAAGGTCAGCGAAGACTCAGGACATAGGAGAACCTGTACTGCAACATCATAAAACTCAGGTGAGCTCCAAATTTTCTGCACAAGGAGATTATGGAGCCACAGAGGAAAGAGATTGAAGTTCTATAGTGTGCCTGGGGAGAGTCACGTGAAGAGAAAACTTTCTCTCAAGCTCTCACAGAGAGCAAACTGGTCAAGCATTGGCCGTGACTCATCCACGTGGATGACACAGACAAAGAACTACAAAATAATGTACAGGACTACAAGATAAACCCTGAGAGGACCTCACTGACCTCATAGGAAATATAAAGTTCATGTGTTGGTATATAAATCTTGATCCATCTAGGTCTTAACCATCTAGCAGAAAAGTATAAAAGTGAAGTATATATCTCAGGGCCATAATAATAAGCTGAGCTGTAAATTGTTATAGTCGACAACTTCTTCGAATAACTCACTATTGTTGTAGAATGCTGGACTGTGTTGGATTGTGGTGTCCAGTTCAAGTACCTAAGTTAGTTGAATGTCAATGGAGTGCCCATCTTTGACAGGTGTAGACAAAGGAAGGGTTGTAGAAAGAAAAAATCACCATGTGTGTGTATAGACAGTACAGTTGGGATAGATAATGCTGTTCTTCTACATAATTCTATGAGAGGCAAGATCTGCTGTAATGGTGGCTGGACAGGATATTATGTCGGCTTCTAGTACTACGGTAATCCACTAGGATAATAATTATTGAATTTTTGATATAATTCAGGTATAAAAAATAATATAAGTAAGCAGCTACACTCTTAATTCACTGATAATAGATATCTTCTAAAATAATATCTGTAAATATAATATCATGTATGCACCTTGTGCAATACCAAAACATTATGAAAACAGTTTGCAATGTATCAATTTATCAAATCTGTATTGTTAAGGTGTCTTGAAACTCTCTGATTGACATTTGTATTTCAATAAAATGAAAAAATTGAAATCAAAATTTAAAAAAAGTCAAAATGAATTAAAGATCTAAACATTAACACCGAAACACTCAATTTCCTGGAAGAGAAATTAGGACGAATTATTTAAGCCATGGGTTAGGCAAATAGTTCATGAGAAAACACGCATTCACAAGGGAAACACTTGAAAGAATCAACAACTGGGATCAACTTTTCTTGAGGAGTTTCTGTACGTTAGAAATAAATTGTCAACAAAGTGAAATGACAACCCAAAAATTTTGAAAAAATCCTAACTAATAAGCAATCAGACAAAGGTCTGCTCTCTAGAATATATAAAGAACTAATATACATTAGGGCCTTCAAATTTAAAGACCCAATCAAGAAATTGGCATCTAAGATGAATACACAATTCTCAGAGGACAAAATTAAAGAAGCCAATAAATATATAACAATGTGCTTCACATCACTAGCCATCTATGAAATGCAAGTTAAAGGAACAAAGAGATACCATCTCACTTCAGAAAGAATGGCTATCATAAGGAAATCAAATGACAACAAATGTTGGGGAGAATGTGGGGAAAAGGGAACACTTCTCCACTGCTGGTGGGAATGTAGACTGGTATAACTGTTGTGGGGATCAGTGTTTAGACTCCTCAAAACAGTAGGACTGCAAATCCCATTCAATCCTGCTACTCCCTACTGGGAACTTTTCCAGAGGAACTGAAAATATTGTATCATAGTGATATATCTGTACCTATATTTATAGCAGCACAATTTGTGATAGCCCAATCTTGGAAACAACCAAGATGTCCATCACATGAGGAATAGTTGAAAAAGATTTGGTATTTCTATATAATGGAGTATTACTCAGCTATAAAGAATGATAAACTTGAAGCATTTATATTGAGGTGGATGCAAATTCAACATATAATCATAAGTGAAATAAACCAGACACACATGTGCAATTATCATATAGTGTCCCTACTATAAGCAGTCGAAAGAAGAAATACAAATAGAAATGCACAACAAGAATTAAAAAGAATTTAGTCAGATGGTTAAGGCAAACTTAATGGCATATGCTTCAGGGTTCTAGTAAGTTTTTCTTCTGGATGGTTAACAACCTAAGTTTTCAAATCAAAACTTGGAGAAATAGAAGGGCTGCAACATCAGCCAACACTTTGGCCCTAGCCTGTCAAGGTCAGCAAAGACTCAGGACATAGGAGAACCTGTACTATAACATCATGAAACTCAGTAATTCCCCAAATTTTCTGATCAAGGAGATAATGGAGCCACAAAAGAAGGTGATCGATGATCTATAGTCTGCCTGGGGAAAGTCACATGGAGAGAAACTTTCTGTCAGGCTCTCACAAAGAGAAAACTGGTCAAGGAATGGCCGTGACTCATCCACATGGGTGACACAGACAAAGGATCTATAGAGTGAGGTAGAGGATTACAAGAGAAACCCTGGGAAGGCTTTACTGATCTCATCAGATACAAAAGCTATCTTTTGTTATATAGGTCTTGCTTTATCCTGGTCTTAACCATCCAACAGAAAAGTATAAAAATGAGGTATATAAAACCAGGCCATAATAAGTTGAGCTGCAAATGGCCTGTCAACAGCTTTTTTCAGATAACTCACTGTTATCATGGTATATTTCACTGTGTTGTGTTGTGTCGCTGAGTTCAGGCACCTATAATAGTGCAATGCCATTGAAGTGCCCATCTTTGACAAGTCTAGCCAAAAAAAGGGGGGTACATAGGAAGACCCATGATTTATTTGTATAAACAGTATTGTTAGGATAAATATGAAGGGCTTCTGCATAATTCTATGAGAGGCAAGATTTGCCCTGGTTGTAGTTAGACAAGATATTATGTCGGTTTCTAGTACTATGGACAACCACTTGGAAGATAACAAGGGGGAAAGTATTAATCATTGAAACTGTGCTATAATTCACCTTTAAAAAATAAGTATACAGCTACATTCTCTTAATGCATTGATTAGAGATATGTGCTGTAATGGTGTTTGTAGGTAGAATATCAAGAATGAACCTTGTGGGCTAGGAAGATGGCTCAGTCAAATAAGCACTTCCTTGGCAAGAGTAAGGGCCTGAGTTCAATT
>PVKA01026409.1:14503-31838 GCA_004027165.1 Ctenomys sociabilis | reverse complement strand
GAGTTCAAGCACCTAAGGTAGTTGAATGTCAATGGAGTGCCCACTTTTGACAGGTGTAGACAAAGGAAGGGTTGTAGAAAGAAAAAATCATCATGTGTGTGTATAGACAGTACAGTTGGGATAGATAACGCTGTGCTTCTACATAATTCTATGAGAGGCAAGATCTGCACTATTGGTGGTTGGACAGGATATTATGTCGACTTTTAGTGCTATGGTCATCCACTAGGTAAATAATTGTTAAATTTTTGATATAATTTCAGCAATAAAAAAACCTGTAAATATAATATCATGTATGCACCTTGTACAATACCAAAACTTTATGAAAACAGTTTGCTATGTATCAATTCATCGACTCTGTATGGTTAAGGTGTTTTGAAACTGTCTGATTGACATTTGTATTTTAATAAAATAAAAATAAATGGAAAAAATAAAAAATAAATAAAAAAAAAAGAAATTCTTGCAAGTTCACAAAAGTACTGAACATGCTCATGTTTTCCTTTCTTGGTTTCCCAGATGTGGGATGAAGGGGTTCACTAAGTCATCAATGAGAAATTTTATCAGATATGTAATAAATATCTTAATTGCAAAAGGAAGCAAGAGCCTTAATTACCAGAAAGCATAAGGGAAAATGTTTTATCCCTTGAGCACTTACTATTTTCATATCCTGTGATTAAAGTTAATAAGAAAAATCCACAACAACCCAACAGTACAACTCATTCTGAATGAAAAAATGCCCCAGAATCAGTTGCGGTGGATGTTTTAGTCACCTTGTGATATTTACTAGAAAAGCAAAGAATCACAATCAAGTGAGGCTCTTATAACATGATGAATGGTGTCACATTAGTTTTAAATATGAACCAAGCCTGAATAAGCAGTCCCAGAAATGAGCATTGCACCAACCCTCAGGGCTTCTTCTTTACCTTGAGTTGAGTGTTTGTGCACAGGTGTGTGTGTTTATTTCTTCTTGTCCTCCTCTCTTGTCACCTTAACATGTAAGACAGTAGAAGGTATTTGTTGATCTTATACCTTTAATACTTAACTTAGCAAAATTCAAAATGAATCACCTAACGGGAAAAATAAAAGAATGTTGCCAAAGACAGAAAATAAAAAAAAGAATAATTTGATTCTTTGATCATGGATATGATTCTTAGATCACTTTGGATGAAAACTTGCTTTTAGTGGGACATTATGCATTGATGAATATAGTTGTGAAGTTCCTCTAGAGGGGAGTGCAGTGTCTTTGTTATATGCTTGCTATATTTCCCAGATTTGGTGCCATTTGAATTTTTGAATACAGTGAATCACAATCAAAATTTCCTCAGATGTTGGGTGTGAAGTGAAAGTGCACTTGTAGTACACACACTTGTGTACACACTGGCTCACCTGATTGGATCAAGTAGTTATCCTGCTTCTAGCACAGTGGCCATCCCCACTTACTTCCTTCGCATTTCTAGTCTCCCGCATGATGGTTTTAGTATGTTGCAGCTCTAAAAGTAATACAAGTCAGAAGTTGTAAGGACTGACATGATTTCTGCTAATACTCCCCCTAACTCATGATTGTGAGTTCCCTCTTGCTCTAGTTTTCCTGCATTTTATTACACATTTTCTTTCCTCACTACCTGGTTTGTGGTTTGAAATGTTGGCATCATTCTTTGAGACTTAACAAGTTCTAAATATATATGCCAAAGTATAACATTTCAAAAGAAAATTCTAGGACTATGTTTTAATTCTTGGAGTGAGCTAAGAACACTCAGACATGACAATTTTTTAGAAAACAATTTTTTTTCAATTTTAAATTAATTTTGTAAAGTCAAACATCCCAAACTTTAAAGCAATTATGTGTTGAAAAGTTAGAATATAGTAAAATTACAATATAGCTGGGGAATCATTAAGACCTATGGGTCTAGATCTGGCACCTGGGGCATAGGATAGGAAGATGTGAGTTCCTGAAGGTCTGGTGTCCGGGCTGCAGTCCTGGTCTTGCTGGCTGCACTCTATGCAACCTCTGTGTTGGACTGGCTCTGCTCATTGCCTGAATCTTTCCTCTGCTGACATCCCAGGTTCATTTTAATTTATGAATGACAGATTAGTTGATGGGAGTTTATATTAATGGTGAGCCAAGAAATAAATGTCTGATTAAAATTTCCTTTTATATATGTACCCATTAATAATTTGCTTATAATCTCTTTTAAACTAATAAAATAAAATGAACACTATCAAAGATGAAAACCATATGGGGTTGAGGAGATAGCTCAGTAGAATAAGTGCCTGCCTAGCAAGTGCAAGGTCCAGAGGTCAATCCTCAGTACTATGCAGAAAAGAAAAGAAAAACATAGTTAATTTTTTAAAGAATACAAAGTAGTACAAAAATATTATAAATGATATAAAATTTCATTAAACAAAGTAATAGGAATTCAACAATGGTTGTTGCATTGCATGGTGCTATCATTCAAATTAGTTGTTTAGGTTGCCAGATATAACTTGCAAAACTGGATAAACAATCAAAGCAAAACAACTACAACAAAAAGCTATAAGAACTTTAAATGAAAAAAAAAGAAGAGGAAAAACATTAAACGTTAACTGTTCCTCTCAAAATAACAGCAGAAATGGGCAGCACAGTTATGCAAACTATCCTGCATGACTACATAAATATATTTTTCCCTTCTTTCTTTTGTCATTTTCTTCATTCCATTTTTTTCCTTCTCATTGAACAAATTCATTCTCTTTCACAGAATCTATAATACTTTTGAGATTTTTGTTTACGTGTTCAAGTTCTCACCATAGTGGAACAATTTCATGTTTGCACATGTGGATCTGGTTTATTATAGCTACAAATACAGTCTCTACTTTGATCCACTGATACACAAAAGTCTCAAATCTATTTTTTTTTTTTTGGCGGAGCTCAGGATTGAACTCAGGCCCTTGTGCTTGCCAGGGAAGCACTTATTCTGCTGAGCCATCTCCCCAGTCCCTCAAATCTATCCTTTTATAGTAATACTCTGTTGTATAAAAATGGAATAATACTCCATTGTATAAATATACAACATTTTTATCTGTTCCTCAGTTAATAGGCATTTGGGTTGTTTACAAGATTTATGACAAATTGCACTGCTGTAAACATAGGTGTGCATATAACACTTGTGGTCTTATGATTCTATTCTTTCAAAAAATGCTTAGGCAGGGAACAGCTGGCTTGAATAGGACCTCCAATCATAGCTATATGCAGAATCTCCATACTGATTCTCATAATTATTGCAGCAATTGGTTAAGTTTTTGATGACAGCTATTCTTCTGGCATAAGATGGCAGCTCAGCATGTACATTTATATTTCTTGGATCACCAATGATGTTGAACATATTTCATGTATTTATTTTCCATCTGTATTTCTTCATTGTGAAGTGTACATTCATCTCAGATATCCATTTTTGGATTGGAGCCCTGATATTTTTTTTAGGGTTTTTTTTTTTTTTTTTTTTTTTTTTTTTTTTTTTTTTTTTTTTTTTTTTTTTTTTTTTTGTCTCACTATGCAGCCCACATTCACAGTGATCCTTCTGCTTTCCTCCTCCCTAGGGCTGGGATTACTGGCACGCACCACCACACCCAGACTTTATAGCCGGCTCAGTGCACCCGAAGGTGGGGCTGGTGCGGTGTGCGGAACCAGGAATTGAACCCTAGCAGCTGCGCTTATCTAAGCAAGCGCTTAGTCTACTGAGCTATACCACCTGCCCTGGAGCCCTGATTTTTATTAACTCTTAGGGCTGGCCCAATAGCTCGACAGATTAAAGAGCCTGCAAGTAGGTGCAGGGGCTGGGCATATGATCCCTGGGCCTACCGTGCCAGCCCCACCCCCAGTGTACAGTGAGAAGGCAATTGAGGCTGGGTGTGGTGGCACGCACCTGTAATCTCAGCACCAGGGAGACTGAAAACAGGAGAATCACTAGAAGTACAATCTAGTAGTAAGACTCTGAACACTCTGTAGGCCCTTCCCTAAAATATAAAATAATAGTAGTAGTAGTAGTAGTAGTAACAATAATAATAATAATAATTAATAATAATAATAAAATTTTATATATCCTAGATGGAGTCCTTTGTCCTTTGTCTGAGACAGTCATCTATAATTTTTCCCAATTCGCAAGATTTTTTATTCTCTTCATGATTTCTTTTGATGTGCAGAAACCTTAGAAAAAGATGCAAGCCCAATTTTTTATTTTTTGAAGTATTTCCCATGATGTTTCATTTTTGTTCAGAAACTACCTACTCCTATGTTTTTAAGATTTCTATTTATTTTCTCCTCCAGAAGATTTAGTGTTTCAGGATTGCTTTTGGTATTCTAGGTCTCTTCTGGTTTCAGATAATTTTAAGAATATTTGCTCTAGGTTTGTGAGGTATATTAATGATATTTTAATCAGCATTGCATTGAATCTGTATAACATTTTGGGAGTATGTCCATTTTTACACTATTGGTTCATCCTATCCAGGAACAAGAAATATCTTTGCATTTTCTGAAATCTTCAGTTCATCGTTCAGAGTGCTACACTTTTCCCTGTATAAACCTCTTACTTCCTTTGTGATTTGACTTCCAAGTACTTCATTTTTGGCGGCTGTTACCATAAAAAGCATGGTTTTGGGCTGGAGGTATAGCTCAGCAGTCTAAGTACCTGCCTTGAAAGTGTAAGGATCTTGGTTTAATCCCCCATATCACATGCAATGTCAGCTCCCTCAGTGAGCTGGCATCTGGGGTGTGGTGGCAGATGCCTATAACCCCAGATCTAGTGAGGCTTGATGCAGGAAGGTGACTATGAGTCCAAGTTGCACAGTGGGACCCTGTATCAAATAAATAAATAAATAAATACGCAAAGCATAGTTACCATAATTTCTCTTCTGGTGTATTCATTGTATGTAGAAAAGCTATTGATTTTTGAGTGTTGACTTAGTATGCTGGTATGCTATTCAATTAGTGTTTATGAAATCTGCAAGTATTTGGGGGCCTTCTGTGTAGAGTATTACATCATCTGCAAATAATAATTTTAATTCTTACTTTCCAATTTTTATTCTTTTCATTTCTTTCTCTTGTCTAACTGCTCTAGCTAATAGTTTCAGAACTGTATTAAACAGAAGTGGTGATAGTGGATATCCTTGTCTTGCTCATAATTCTAAAGGGAAGAATTTCAATTTTTGTCTATTTAGTATGATGTTGGCTGTTGGTTTGTCATAGGTTTATTATCTACTATGGAGAACATAGTCTACTATGGAGAACAATCCATGTGCAGTTCATAAGAATGTGTATTCTGTCAATGCTGAGTGAAACAGTCTTCAAAGACCTATGAAGTCCAGGTTTGCAATGTTAACTGCAAACCAAGTGTGATTAAAAGTGGCTGGGGAGTTGGCTCAGTAGAATAATCGCTTCCCTGGTAAGTGCAAGGGTCTGAGTTCAATCCCCAGGTCCTCCAAAATAAAAGTGATAAAGAAGGTCACTACATACTTGTTAAGGGAAAATTGGTTGAGGTAAAGACCATCTATGTTCATTTTTTATATGATTTTTACTATGAAAAAGTGTTGCACACTTTCAAAAGCTTTTTTGCATTATTGAAATGATCATTTTTTGTCATTTTTATCTTTGGTTCTGTTGATATGGTTTATTATAATTATGAAATTGCATATATTAAACTATTGCTGCATTGAAACACTCTTTAAAAATCTAAGAAGGCCATTTTTCACAGGTTTGGATTAGTTCTGTTATTTTATTGCTGATTTTTTGCTTCATGTTTGTGACAGTGGGTTGCTAAAGACCCATTTATAATTATATTATTATTTATTTGATTTTTGATATCTTTTAAAATTTGGCTTATGTAATTGGATGCTCCTACATTAAGTGCATATATATTTATGATTTTTATCTTTTCCTCTTGCAGTTTTCCCCTAGTAAGTATATAGTGACCTTCTTTATCACTTTTAATCACACTTGGTTTGTAGTAGACATTGTCAACAACCAGAGTGGCTCTCCCTGATTTTATCTGGGTTCCTGTCCCATGGAGTATTTTTTCCATCCTTTGATATTCAGTCCATTAATTTAGTTTTGGGTTACATATGTTCCTTCTATACAGTATATTGTTGGATTCTGTTTCTTAATCCACTGTCTCTGTTTACTTCTTTTGACTGGTGAATGGAGGGTGATTTATGGGTATAGCTCATATGTATTGGCTTATCTTTGTCATGTTCTTTTCCTTCTGTAGGATCCCTACCTTTTCCCTCTACTTAACTGCTTGTTCTGTTTTGTGGTTCTCTTCTGTTGTGCTTATAGTTGTGATTATCTTTGTCTCTTTTTATAATGTCTGTCAGTACCCTTTGTAGGGTTGGTTTGGTTGTCATTAATTTCGGGAGTATCTTATCTCTTGATAAGATTTGACAGACTGTTTTGTAGAGTACATCAATCTGGGTTGGAAGTTGTTTTCTATTAGGACCTCAATGATCTCATTGGAAGTTGTGTTTCATTTGATGAAGAATGTGTTGAAAAATCTGTTTCTTCTCTCAATCAGCTTTTGGTATTCTTTTTTTTTCTTGATTTTTTTTGGTTCTTGATACTTGTGTGTAGAGTGTAGATTTTGATTATGACTAAATGGAGGTCTATATTCCTCACTTTCTATATGTCAACTTCTTTTCCCATGCTTGGTAAATTTTCAGCTACTACTTCTGCAGCAGTATTCTTATATCATTTGTGTTAACTCCCACTGTTTCATCAATACCTATTAATCTTATATTCTTTTCCATGCATCATCTTGCAGCTACTGTATTGTTATTTCCTCATTCCTTGTTATTTTTAAGAGGTCTTTCTTTTTATGTTCATTAACTGTAATGCTATATTCAAGGTGTGAAATTATATCTTCCATTTAATTTAAGTGGTTTTGTCAGCTATAAATGGAATTGTTAATGTCCTGCATGTTTGACTCTGTTTTATGCATTCTAGTTCTTTCTTTTAGTGTTCCTTAAATGTTTCCATCATTTTCCTATTCTACTTTATTTTTTATCTATATCTTCTTTAGAAGTATTGAGCCATTCTTTTATGATTGCTGTCATTTCTTTCTTTCTTTTTTTCTTACTTGAGAGATTATTTTTGATCTGATTTCCCCCATTGCCTGATGGAGTTTTTCTTTACTTGAGTTGTCGTCATTTCATAAATTTAAGGTGTGTGACTTTCAAGTTCTTCCATTACCCTATCTCCTGGGCTTGTTTTGGGTGGGTTTGAGGGCTGATGGTGCCTTTTATTCCTTCCTTTTGTTAATTTTGAATTTCCCAATGTTCTCCCTTCAGTGATGGCAGCAGTGCAGGGTGTGAGGAAACAAGGCTTTCAGGGGATCAGAAGGGCAAGTGAGGCTGACCTAAGCCCCACTCTGTGGGATTCAGTGTGGCTTCAATCTCTGTGAAGGGGTTACAAGCCACAGTTTAAGAAGGCTCTCATGATGATGAGGGGAGGCTGAAGTCCTGCAAAGCTCTCCCAGTGCTGGGTGGGAGCAAGGCAGGCTCAGCAGGGCTCTCTACTGCTGGGACAGACAGCTGCAGCTCTGCAGAGCTATGGTGTCAGCTCAGCAGACTTCTGGCGAAGGTGAGAGGCATGGGGCAGAGCCACTTGGTCCCCATGGCAGACTTTCAGGCACTTGGTTTCGAAGTCTGGATGATAGCCATGCTCTGGCTGGTGAAGGTTAAGGGGTAGGGCTCCCCAAATCTGCACAGCCATTTGTAGTCCAATATTTAAACATTAATTATGACTTTTTAATACCACACATGCATGAAGTGAAATTATTATTTATACTAATAAGCATGTAATTCTACTACTTTCTATAGTATATTACAGTGTAGTAGATTTTGAGACATAAGTTTTTTCTGAAGGCATTATCCAGAAATTTATTACAGTATAATGAATTTCTCACAAAATTAGTCACTTAACATTTTATTATTTTTCTTTGCCTAATACCCTTTTTTGTATTTTAATAAGGGCCTACAGGGTCTCAGTACATGCATGGGACTCATAGCCATCCACCTGTGTTCAGCCTCCCAAGCGCTGGGATTACAGGTGGGTGCCACCATGCCCAGATTCAATCACTATCTCTGTCTCAGGGCACTGGAAGCAGGGCCGGCACAGCATAGTGGGATCAAACCCCAGCTACAGCATCTACCCAAGCAGGTGCTTTTATTCATTAAATTATTTGAGCAACCCTCCGATATCCTTTTTTAAAGTATGAGTTAATATTAACTTCAAATAAAAGTAAAATTAGTTACAGTAATTCATTAATTTGCTTCATTATACTTGTTGACATGATTCAATTGTATTTTTATAATATGTAATGATAAATTTATGCATGCATACATATGTGTGTGTGCGTGCACTTTATTATGTGCTATGCTTTGTGTGTAGTTGTCACCCCAAAGCCTCATCCAGTCGCCGGGGCATGGTTCCAGAGATTGTGGTCAATTAGTGATCCAAGGGTGGGATTATGGGTCTAAGCAGTGCTTGAATTGTTGCCGTGAACATTACCCCCACCGTGGGGCAGATAGACTGAAGGCAACAGGAGGAGAGAGGCTCGCCTCTGCTGCTGCTGCTGCTGCTACTGCTGCTGCTGCTGATCTCCTTTGACCTTGCTCTTCGCTGTTTTCCCCACCATGAACTGCTGCCCTCTGCCACGTGGCACTGCGCCTTGGAGCCACCCAAGGACGGACTGAAGCCACCACAAACTAGGAGCTGCATAAAGTTTCCTTCCTTAATTTTGGTGTCAGGTGTATTGTCCCAGCAATGAGAGAAGAGTAAGTGAGACATTATGTAACAGTGGGCTTTACATTTTCTGAAACTCAGATTTATCTGGTAGGGAGGAATTAGCCATCTGTTGAAGGGCAAATAGTAACCAGTGAAATTGGTATGGCACAGACGGAAGTGCCAGACGTATTCTCCTAACAATATGTTAGAAAGACTAAAAGAATACTAGAATATAGAAGTGGTAAATATTTTATGACTAGATAGAAAATAAATGATAATTTAGGATTCATAAAAGAAGGAATGACCATTTACATAAGCATAATGGATATTTATCTTACTTCATGTACTGAATATTTCATCTCTGTTTTAGATGGATTCTCCTCTTCAAGAGTAAACTTTTTGGTTTAAGTTTCAACAAGCCCAAGTTGGAGACAGAAAAATGACCATATGACTTTTTTTTTTTACTTTTTCTTCTTATACGTAGGAAATGCTACTAATGTTCTGTGGTAAAACAGTTTGAGGGTTCATACTTACTGAGTGCATTGACTTAGTTATGAATATGTTTAAATTCTACAAAATACAATTCAGAGGAAAAAATCACTAGCAAAACATAGCTAAAATGTATTGTTTTTGGAAGCATCTATCCACTTCTACTTTTAAAATAAATCCTGGTTATTGTGTCATGACTAACGATTCCTACATTTATATTTACACTTTGAAGTTTTGCTATACCTGATGTCCATAGTCCAATGTAATTTACCCACACATATATTTACTTGCTCTTTTTACTTTTCAGTGAGAAATTTTATGGTAGTAATATATTTTAGTTATCTTTGTTTTAGATGAGTAGGTAACCTCAGTATTTGTTTTGCCTATTACAGTTAGGACTGCTAAGTTTTTGTAAGTCACTATGAAATTTTCAATAAGCTAAGCAAAATTAAATGCATTGCAAATGTTTCCAAGCTTACTCATGATTTTGACCTGAATTTATTAGCCTTAGAATTCTGTTCTTTATAAAATCATAAAAATCAAATCATACTTTTTCTTATGCACTTTGTTTTTTTGTTAAGAAATGGTGCCTGACATCGCCAACTAAAAATAGGAAAGGTTTATTTTGGCTCATATTTACAGTCAGAAGTTGGCTGGTTCTGCGCAGAAACACAGCACAGAGGAGTAGCAAAGGAAAGTTGCTAGCATCATTCTGACCAGGAAGCAAAGAATGAAAGGAAGAGGCAAGGAGGGAGCTACATAGTTCCAGATCAAACCCTCTGTGACTCAACTATTCCATCCAGATTGGACTCATAACACAAGTCAGCTTCATTGCCCCACAATTAGACTGCCTTTCAAAAGCTCTGCCTATGAATCCATGTGGCTTATGGGGACATTCTTGATATGAATTATAATTTTTCACTTTGTAGCCTCGTAGCATTCATATAGGTTTATAAACCAAGCTGCATTTAGGCCATCTCTAAAAGTAGGTAAAGTCTTAAGAGTTTTGTCATTGCTGAAAAGTCAAAGTTTGAAGTGTCCTATGTGACACAAGTATAAATCTTATCATATCCGTCAGGCTTGAACTCCCAGTACTCAAGAGCCTAAGGTAGGAGGGTTGCCACAAATTTGAGGCCATCCTGTGCTACAAAATGAGTACAATGCCAAGCTGAATGGCATAGCAAGACCCTGCCTAAAACACAAATAAATAGCAACAAAAATAAAATCTTACCATATGATACCTGTGAGAGCCAAGAAGAAACAAAAGAGTAAATGCACTTAACTTAGAATGACATAGCTAAAAAGATTCCATAACAAAAAAGGAAAAACTACAGATATAGAAAAAAAATAGAAAGAATTTAGATTAACAAAAGATCAAAACCTACTGAACAAGTAGATCTGTGTACAGCATCATGGTGAACAGATGTGAAAGGTTTGTGTGGTCCTGCTCTTCCAGCATGAAATTTGCACCTTTCACGGCTGCTTAATTTTTTTTTTAGACAGGGTATCACTATGCACCTCAGGCTGACCTTGAGTTGTATTTGTTTCCCAGGTATGTCTCAAACTCACAATAATCCTTCTGCCTCAGCCTCCCAGGGCTAGGATTATCAGTGCACATCACCAGGCCCAGTTAAGGCCTCTCACTTGGAATGGCTTTTCTGACTTCTTGTGGCTTTTCTTCAGTGGCTTCTTTAACTTCATATAGTCTCCATGGGATTTTTGGCTTTGCTATCACTGCTTTATTCATTACTCTGTTAAGGGCACACTTTCTGGCCTCTCAGACTTTCTTCTCCCATCTGATTCAAAGTTTCCCTAATTCTGCATCTCTTGTATTCTGAATGCCCATACTGAGCACATTTGGATCATGGATCCAGAAGCCTAAAGTGCAAATTAGAGGACGGCAAGTTACTGTGAACAGAATCTCTGGCAACCAATTCACTAGATGGTGCTTTTAACGTTCAGTAGTCTGTGTGTTGCTTCTTAAAGAAATATGTTTCACTGTTGAGTGACATCAAAGGTTTTGCTAATTGACCAAAGTCATTTTTATGTTATCATAATACAAAACGCTTAGCTTCTTTCTATCATTTTCAGCAATCACAATCTCTTTTGACCCAGATTTGTAGGCTGTGCTTTCCTACAAAACACAAAATATTTTACACTTAATCTCAGTCTCCCACTAGGTCTTAGGACATGAGCAAAATACATATAGGTACATTTTTCTCCATAGCATCACACAAATTTTACTCAAGAATCTAACTACAAATTGAGACCTTGTTCTCAGTTGAAACCTGTTAATCTTGGTCTCTGATATCTGCATTTCATTAAGCATTCTGATCTTCTGAATTTTGACCAGTACTGGTCATTAATCTGCGCATACTTCATTCTAAGACATTTCTAGATAGTATCTCCAAACCTTTCCAAACTCATTTTTGAAAATCCTTTTTATAGGATTCTGAAACATATGGTGAGGTATGGTCACAGAAACAACACAACTCCTGCTACCAATAGTCAACTATTTCTTGGTCAATTTTTTCTTAGCTGAGACATATTACTCAACATGCACAATTTAAAAAAAAGAGATTTATTTCACCTTATGTTTACAGTACATGGTCAGCTGCCTCAAAATTAGAAATAATGAAATCAACGAATAGGAGAGGAAATCTGCTTTTGTAGTAGCATTCAGGAGCCAGTAACAAAAGGAGATGTCATGAAAGGACATAGGCCATTCCTGGATATAGTCTCAGTGACCAGTCTCTTCCTACCAGACATTGCCTTAGAAGACTAACTTGATCTCTTTTCAAAATTGACACCAGTGAGTACAGAAGAATTTGTGGAACATTCTAAATCCAAGCCATATTATACTTGCCTCCTGTAATATCATAGTGACAAAAAATGACTGAGAAAAATTTCAAAATGTTTAGAAAATTGATGTGAAGATATTGTCCCAAATTTGATCATAGAAATTATTTTTTTAATGGGCTGGGGAGATAACTCAGTAGAATAAGTACTTTCCTGGCAAGCACAGGGCCTAAGTTCAATCCCCAGTTCTGCCAAAAAAATAAGAAATTATTTTTTAAAATAATGAATACATGAATAAATTTTATAATACTCAGAGTAGCACTTTTATGGAATATCTCCCCAATTTATCATTTCAAATATTAAAAAATGCTTAAAATATTAATAATTAATATCTGTCAATGTATTCAAACCTAAAGGTGTAGAATTGAGCAATAGAAATTATCCAAATTAATATTGGCTTCTTCTATAGGAATTTTCAAAGGAAAATTAAAATATATTTCACACTGGATTTAAGCCCTTCAAATGTGTCTCTAATGAAATGATTAAAAAATGTTACAATACTTCTCTTGTTTCCTAATCTTTTTTTATTATAATAAACTTAAATTGTGTGATTCTTCAAAGACAGCTATAAAGAGTTGATGCAGTGAATTTATGACAGCATGATTAACCCCTGTTGACTACATAAAAAGGGAACACTTGTCTGAAACAAAGTCACAAAAATATAAACTATCCTGTATCACTCCTTGGAATAGGAGGAGGAAGAGTTTGCATGTCTGTAAAGTCCAGCCACTCACAAGTTCAGGAAAGTAAAGAATAACTCAGTTATGCATTGGTAGGAGTTGGGAATAAAATATTTTAAATATTTTTCTTAATTTATATCTATTAATATTTTTAGAAATAATTATAGGTGCATAAAGGAATTTGTGGAATGTGTGAGTGGAGAAGCTTGATCAACCGATATAAGAATAACAGACCATCCATTTATAATATTTTTATTAATTCTTTTGTCCATGTTGCATTTTAGGTCAAAAATGCTTCCTCAGAATTCTTGCTTTGAATTGAGGTCCTTGCATATGGTTGGGTTGCAGGATGCTATATTATCAGTGTGTTAAATCATCGGTATGTTCATGTTTTGCTGTGCTAATCAGGGGTAGCGCCAGGTCAGAATGGGTGGATTCCAGGGAGCGGGACTGGGAAAAGTACACTCTCTTCCCCAGTTCCATCCTACATCCCCTGTACAATTCAATCTTGGAGCCAGACACTCATGGACTGAAACTTCTAAAACTCAGAAATAAGACAAACATCTCCACATTCAAGTTTTGAATTTTGCTATTTTGTGTCAGCTCCGAGCATGAAACTAATATTATCCAGTAATGTTTCTGTATTGATGCAGCCCATTGCCTTCTCTAGAAAGGTTATTCTGTATGTAGAATGCTCAGAATGTTTCAAGGAATTAAATAACTTACCAATGTTCAAAAAAGAAAATTAGAATCATTTCATATTAGATTAAATAATTCATGTGAATTAAGAATGATTATGGAAAATTAATTTTAATACTTTAATTTCAAGTACAACATTGACAAAGAAAATGTACTAGTTTAGCTGTGTACCAAAGAAAGGATAATTAATTTTTTTAATTACATGTCTATATATACATAACATCATTCTCTGAAGAAGGCTTTTAAATCCTGACACTTCTTAAAATATTAGCTGTAAACTATTCATATCTGTTTGCTCTTTAATTTGAATATAACACTTTTTTTTTTTTGTCTTTTTGAGACAGGGTCTCACTACGCAACACTTTTTTAAAGCAAAGATTGGTTTATAAACTCACTACTCATTGTTTAACTTTTAGCAATGAAGCAACCAAATTTATCATATTGATGATATTCTTGCCTTAATTTTCCATTTGTCTAAAGTCAGGCACCCTTGTATTAGACACCCTCTCCTGTCTTACACCATTTGCTAAGTTGCATCATAACCATTCTTGTAGACCAGCATACACAGCCTGTCCGCATACAACCTATGAAAGCACAGGCCTTGTGCACTGACAGCTTACTCTTCTTCTAAGCTACAGAGAATCTGCTGGAATCATTAACCTGGTGCGGGACATTTTGGCATTGACCTCTCAACCCCTTCTTCCAAGGCAGGCTTGGTTTGATAAACATTATGGAGGTTCTGACTACATTTTAACAATAAGATAATGAAACACAGCCTGTTCCCCAGGCTGACCCCAAATCCTGTACTTCAGCCCTCATCCTGACTCCTCCACCTGAGCTGATCAGAGTAACACAGCTCCAAAATATTTTTTTTAACCAAATATCAGGAATTCTCTAGAGGGAAGGAGTCAATTAATTCATACTTTGTATCCTACACTCATTTTATTTAGCATCTTAGTGAACCACTCTGTTCAGATTTTAAAATATGAATTAATGCCAGTCAAAAATGTGAAAAACAACAGGATTAAAAACATTATTAGAATAGACACTGCTGTGCTCTCTTTGGGATTTGACTGTTGATGCATGCTGCATAGTTAGCAGGAAGGAACGATCCAGGTTCTTAAGTCCTGTTTGCAAAGTTGCTCTCTTTACTCTTGCTTCTGGGAAAAGCAATGAGTCAAGCAGGAATAAAACATGCACAGAAGCTGACTTAAGCAAGTACCTCTAGTATCTTTTTTCTCTAAATTTGATGTTAGCACAATTTCTCTTTGAGGTAATCACTTTTACTAACTGTAGCTACCTTTTAACAAACTAGAAAGGCTACTATACATTCCTGGGTTAGTCCAGCCCTATAGATACCAGTCATCAAGCATGCTTATTAGGAATAAAAATATGGACATTTTATACCATGCTCCCAAAAGAGTAGTTTGTAGTCCTTTACATTTCCTAAAACATTGTCTGTTTTCCTAAATGACGGAGTAATGACAAATCAAGTACTCAGTACTTGGGAGCAATGGTACACATTTTTTGTTGCTAAGCTACTAAGTAGTTGTTTTCAAAGCACCAAAAGCTACTGTTATTTAGAGTTATAGATGCTACAGTGGTGTGTTAAGAACAGTTTTGAGAATGTTCTCATTTGTTTTTGGTTTATGCCAAATATTGTCTTCCAAGGAAAGGAAGTTGCTATCTCAGAGTATTGTCTTCAAATGAGAAAAAAGTTCATTTGTCACAGGATAGGAAATAAAACTGACATTTCTATAGTCATGTGCACAGCAGTACCTAAATACAAATGGTTTTTGAATATACAAAAAATCAATTGTTCATTAAAATTTAATGCATAACAAAGTTAAGATTTCAAATTAGGATGAAAAATACATTTTATATAAGTGGTTGTGGAATAACTGTTAAGTCATGTATAGAAAGTTAAAATTGCATCAATCCCTCATATACATTTGGATATAGGTATTCCAAGTAAATCTGTATTTAGTACAGGGTCTACAAGGTGTATAGAGTCTCACTACACAAATTAGACTCATAGTTATCCTCCTGTTTTCATCCTCTGAAGCGCTGAGATTACAGGAGTGCTCCACCATGCCCAGTCTGTAGATCTGAGATTTTAATGTAAAAATAAAGACATATGAGTGAAGAAGTAAACATAGAGGACTCCCTCACATGTGATTTTTAACTATATAAAATGCATATTAAATTTTACTATAGCCAAAGTAAAAATGACAGCAACACATTGAAGTAATACTGCAAAGCATATCATAATTGCTTAGTATCATTAAATATAGTGTAAAAAAGCAACAGAAATTAGAGTTGAGATCTATACAGACAGTACATGGAAAAAGAAGTGTGTGTGTTCATGTGTACATTTATACTAAAAATGTGATAGATTCATGTTTAAAAAATTTGAACATACTATAAGAATAATATAGGGCCAGCGAGTTAGCTCAGTGGGCTAAGTGCCTGCTTAGGCAAGCACAGGGACCGGAGTTCCATCCCTTGCACCACATGCTGCGCAGGGCCCACCTGCGGGCACACTGAGCCAATGACCAAGACCTGGCTTGGTGGTGCACACCTGTAATACCAGTTCTGGGGAGGCTGAAAACAGGAAGATCACTACGAGTCCTAGCTGCATAGCGAGACCCTGTACCAAATATATTTAAACGATAAAGATTAATGTAAGTGGTTTCATTTGGGGGAAAATAAACTAATCCCCCCAAAACCTGTAGAGTTATGGATACTAATCATGAAGAATTCTCTTAGTGATGGAAAACTGAAAAACTAATATTTACTACCAGAGAAATTTCAAATTCGTGTATCACTAAAGTTAAAATACATAAATGAATTTTAAACAAACTCTATGTGAAGATCATTTGAGTACAAAAAGCATTATATATTTAAGAATGCAGTCTTAAAATATGTATTATACTAATACATATATATATACTTTAAAATTATATCTGCATATTTTATAATTTGTAATTTAAAAGTACCACATTTGCAATGAATGTGTACTCATTTTTAAGGGAAAAATTCATAAATATAGTATATATTTGATTTTAAAAGTGGGGGCTTATTGCTTGTTAGGCTTTATTGTCAAGAAAGGCATTTAACTATAGGCTGCATGCCTTATTTTAACTTGACTATTACACAAACTAGTTTGCTTACTTTTTACACAGTTCTATTGTTATGGTTTGCTTCTTATAATCCCCCCCAAAGCCTCATGCGATCCTGAGTGGGGACTTCTCGAGTTTGAGATCAACTCATGATCCACTAGGATTATACATCTTAGTCCTGCTGGGATTATGGGTGTGTGCACTTCTCCCAACTGAGGGAGTGGGCAGAAAGCCTGAGTGCAATATAAGAGAGACAGAGAGACAGACTCTCTGTAGACATTGCTCTCTGCATGGCCATTGCTCTCTGTTGCCATTGTTTTCCCACCACCATGAACTGCTGCCCTCTGCCACGTGGCCCTCTGCCGTGGAGCCAGCCATATATGGACTGAAACCTCCAGTAACTGTGAGCTAAATAAATTTCTCCTTCCTTCATTTTGAGTATTGGGTATTTGTCCCGGCAATGAGAGAAGAGTAACTGAGACAGATACAATTGATACTAGCACAGCATAGCTGGCTAGATTCTCTTCTTTTCATTATTACCTAGTTTATTTCCCTTATTTATCATATATATATATATATATATATATATATATATATATATATATATATATTTCACTATTGGTATTATATATATATCAATATATACATATACATTGATTATCTATCTATCTATCTATCTATCTATATATATATATATATATATATATTTAAAGCAAAATCTGATATTGAATTGTACTAAT
>PVKA01026409.1:0-14403 GCA_004027165.1 Ctenomys sociabilis | reverse complement strand
TCCATCCTCTCTGCTCCAGAAACTAGCAAATATTCAGAGATGTTTTATGCAAAGTACAACATATGAAGTCTCAAAATATTACTATAATGCTTATAATAGTAAGAGTCAAATATTCACTGAACAGCATCCTCTGGATATCCTGTCTGTAACTTCAAAGCAGAACACGTACAATAACTTCACATCAAAGTAAAACAATGTAAGATTTAGACCTCATTCCATTTCGTTTTAAACTGCAAATGATTTATTCATATTTGTAAAACTCTTACAAGATTTTCTCTCTGATGAAATGACAAATGTGAATCTTCATGCTTTCTTTTACTGGAATATGTTTAAATATTTACTGTATTAAACAAATTCCCGTATAATAGTCAGTGGCCTTAACAAAGATCCACCTCTTTTTCTCATATGAAATATGATTTGCATCATAAAATTATCTGCTGCAATTCTTACATCAAAAAAATCAATGAAGAACTTAGAATTAAGCACAAAACACCAGGACGCTGGTTCTGATAATTCCTTCCTTTAAGCAAGGAATTACCTCTCTGCAACCATTACCTGTATTTAATCAAGATAATTACTTCCATAAATCTCAAATGCAAGAACTGAAAAAAAAAAAAACAGGAGGAAAACAGGATTGACTGAAGACAACAACAACAAAAAACTTTCATTTTTTAAAAAGAAAAATGCTTTAAGAAGTATGTGCAATAAAATCTTCAATGCACATGCAGCGTCTCAGTATTTTCTGCAAGTATAAAATTTTAATTCATTGAGTAATGCTTAAACGTCCAGTGCTCGCCTCATCATCTGTATGGTTTACTTGATAGAAAACTCTCAGCTCTTACACAACAGTCCCCCATTTGAGTTATGACTCCTTTCCCACTGTGTGCAGTTACCTCTGGTTAACAATGCTTTGAGTACATTGAATGAAAAATTCTAGAACTAAACAATTCATAAATATTAAATAACTTATTTTGTAGCATGCTTTTATAATTTATTTTACTATTAGTCATTGCTGTAAATCTCTTCCGTTGACTTATAAATTTATCTTTAACATAAGTATATGTTTCAGTACAATCCTAATTTTTATGCATCTGCTTGGATCTTGGAAAATATATTCCATCAATATGGAGGACCAAAAAGTTCATTCCTTTTTTATTACTACACATTTGTAATACATAATAATTACATTTATCATGGTGAATTGGTAAACAGACCTAACACATTTTCTTTTTTTGTTTCACTTTCCATTTTTTCCCTTTCTGCTCCTTACAACTCTTGGTCGCCTATGCTTTTGGAGGACTTCTGTTTTCTTTCTTTCTGCCTTTTCTGTATTTAGGGCAAAGTCTACAACGTGTTCAGGGTCTCACTACATATATCGGTCTCATAGTGATTCTCCTGTTTTCAGCATCCCAAACTCTGGGGTTTCAGGCCTGCGCCACCACGCCCAGTCTCAATTGTTGTCTCAGAGCGCCCCGGGGGCAGGGCGGGCAAGGCACACTGGAGCTTAAACCCTGGCCACTGCACTCTGCATAAACAGGCACTGTAGTCTGCTGAGCTAGCAGGTCGCCCTCTGTTTTCATCTTAATCCTTTAACTCAGTTTTTGTATACCTTTTCCCTCCCTCTTTCATCTATCTTTTCCTTCTTCCCATTTGAAGAGGAGTTTCCTATTACCTATTCTTTATTTTGCTTTTTACATTGTGGTTTTCTCAAAATGAGAAAACATATGGTATTTAGCCTTGTATGTCTGATTTATTTCATTTGATATTATAGCCTAAATGTGCATGTAATTATTTTTGAATATGTTACATTTATATTTGCTTATGGCTCAGTACCATTCCATTTTCCATAAGTACCATCTTTTCTTCACTCATTCCTTTATTGATGAGAAAAATAGGCTGTTTCAATATTTACATGTTACAAATACATGGGTGCATCTATCACTGCAATACGATGGAATTCACTTGGAAAAACACCTACAAATAAAAGCTGGGCCAATAAAAATTAAAACAAAATAGATGTATCATCTTTATCATTGAAATCGAAAGTAATAAATTCTACAGAGAGTGTTGGGGAAAAAGAACACATTTACATTGTTGGTTGGAATGTAATATCATAAAGCAACTATGGAGATCAGTATAGACAATCCTCTAAAAGCTAGTGTTTCATTTCTAAACACCTTAGCAGATACCTATGTTATAGTTCGTGTCTAAATGCGCCCACTCCTGTGATTCATGCAGTCATAGGTTGGCTCTTCAGAGGTGCCTGAATCTAGACTGGGAATGATTCCTGGGACAACACTAGGGTATACAATTAGTAAATCAGCCCACTGATTGGTTCACCATATTTCTGGCTGGGACTAAAGATGTGAGTGCTAGCCCCGCCCTAGTGCGGGCAGCAAACATGCAATTTAGGGGAGAGAAGAGGCTTTCCCCTTTCCCTGGCCTTGTGGCTTTTGCTGTCTTGTGGGTGCCATACACTCTTCTCTTTGATGGTCTTGGAATCAGGTTTTATGGATGAAAACCTCTACAAACTCTGAACTAAATAAGACTTTCCCCCTTTAGCCATGGGCATCTGATGTTTTGTCTCAGCCATGATAGAAAAGTATCTGAGACAACCTAGAAAAATAAAAGTCTCATAACAAACTATAAAAACACTACTATTTAATCCAAATGTACTAGGGAGACTTCTAAATAGCATCAACCGACACTATCTTTACATGTATCCCAATATCAATTTATTTACTCAAGAAATTTGTTCTATATTAAATCAAGTCTATTTTTTTTTCTGATTCCAAATCTAAACAATTGTTAAACAAGCAATTTTGTCACTCTGTTATTCCTAAATGAGTAGCTGTAACTTCAGCCTGCTTATATCCTTTTTTGTGTTATATCAGAATACCAGAATCATTTTCAAATCGAAGTGTGTTGTGCCCAAGATCTAAAGCCACTAATTTTAATTACATGACATATCACTGTGCTGCTTTGTAATTTAGTGGAAAGAAAAGAAACAATTCTTACCATAACTAACCAATTCCCTTAATAATGGCCTTAAGACATTTATAAGGTCACTGTTCTGTGGCCCAGTCATTTCTTAAATATCCCATTGAATGACAGTACAGTGGGGATTATGTCAGGAACCTCTAAACATTTGGTTAACAAATTAAACTTCACCTCTCTCTCTCTCTCTCTTTCTGTGTGTCTCTCTCTCTATCTTTCTCTGTCTCTCTCTCTTTCCCTCTCTCTCATTCTCTCTATTTCTTTTTCTTTCCCACCACAGAACTCAAAATTCACCTCCCAGCTAGTTTCAATGTTTCTCTTTTTATTCACAGGTGAAGGTTTGTCATTCCTTTACAATAAGTCCACTGATGATCAGATATTTGTTTTCTTGTCTTAATAAAGTTGTGGAAGTTTGTTACTCTAATTTTATTTATCTATATGCAAAAATAAAAGATATACAAATTTAAAATCTTTGTAGATATCATTCAATTTCACTGCCATTCTCATTAATACTTAAAGTAACCAGGAAGAATTCACTCAGGTTGACTCCTGAACCTTTCAGAAATGACCCTGAAGTCTTAAAAACTACCTGGCTTTATGCTCTGACAGAATATTTATAGAGGTCCAACCATCTGAGACATTTTGATATTAAAATGTATGTTATTAATAATTAAGTAAAGACAAGAGACATAAATCAGGTATCTCCTGGATGAACCAAGAATTTCAATCTAATTTACATTCACTTTACCCTTTTTAAATTCTCTTACAACTCTTATCACAGCCTAATTTTTTTCCCATTGAAGTATGCTTTGTTTTCTCATTTTTCACCTAACATTATCTCTGATATATCAAGGATAATATATCAAGACTGTAAATAGATATGCCTTATATTCAGAATAGGAATAAAAACCAGTATCTTTTTGTCATAATTTACTGTCCTAAGTCATCACCCAGCTAGTAATGGAGAAGAAATTTATTTTTTTCTGTCTAACAGAAAACTGTATCTGGTGATTCGAATGATTTTTGTAAATATCATCTGCATTTCCTTCTATCCATCCTGTCATTCTCAGATGCTGGTGCTATTTTTTTCCATAACTGAGTTGTACACAGTCAAGGCCTTGCTGAGTTTTAAGACATGCAACTCTCTCCTTTGCTGCTCTGATGCTACTCTGATGTTGTGAGGCTTAAGAGCCTGACTTATATCCTTGATGACTTAGCCTGCCTCAGCCTTATTCACCAGATTTCTCTATATTGCCCTTGTTCATTTCAACTGCCTTGTAGCTACGGCACAGCTTCAACTACCTCAGCAGTCCACCCCAAACCAATGAGCTCTTCTTCATTTTCATAATGGTTGATTTTAAATTTTCCAGACAGCCTGAGAACTATTCCTGGAAAACCTGAAGTGATTTAGGACACATCTGCACAGCTTTCTTTGCCTGCCTCCTCTGGGCAGCTACTTAGAGTCTCACACGGAGCTCTTCTCCAGGCTACTGTCAAGCTCCTGCTTTACAGAGTTGCAATCATTAAATATGAAGTGTAGAACCTTCTCTATCTTCTAGGACAGTTTGTTCCTCTGAGTTTTTGTGACAGAAATGAGTACACTGCCCAAGAATCTCAGAATCTCCTCTGTACTGTATCAGTGGTGAGCCTTTCAGAGAGTGACTCCCGAAAATCCACTTGTTTATCACAAAGTTCAACACGGCAGTTAAACCTGAATATTCATGTTATTTGGAAATAGTAAACATGTGCATTGGCATCTTTTGTCTTAAAAAGAAACCAATATGTATGCCATAGATTTGCCACCACTGGCCTAACTACCTACCAAATTTTTACTCTGGCCTAAAATTTTGACTTCTTTTTTCTCCTATTTTTCAGTAAAAAAAAAAAAAAAAAAAAAAAAAAAAAAAAAAGAGAAGAACACAACAGAAAATTTTAGAAGAAAATTAGGAAACCTCTATTTTGTACTGGTAATGTGTGCAATTCCCATTTAATTATGTGTTCCAGAAAATTAGTTTCAAAGCAATCATAATGGTTAAGGATCACAAAGTAGCTGGAGATAAGTTTAGGTGTGTGTGTGTGTGTGTATACAGGTAAGTAGGGGTTGGTATAGAAGTAAAATACAGTATAACAAGTCAGTACTTTGAATGTTATATCATATTAGTAACAGTTCTTTCATTCTGTGTAATGACAAGCTAGAAGTCAGGTGACAGAAATAGAAAAAAAACTGAGTCCTAGTAAATCAAAAGTATGAGGTAAAGTCCAACTATGATTTAGAAACCATGATAGCCCTGAAAATGTGTCACTCTGCTGTCTTGTTGCAGAGCTCCATAGATGGTCAGTGTGATAAAGGAGGAAGCAAGCAAATTCAAGTATGCACAAGCCTAGTCCTGCTCAAGCAGGCACCGTATGGATGTTTTTATCCCATTTCCTCAAAAAGTAAAACATGAGAACATGCTCTTCAGAACCTAACAAGGGAAAAGTACGTGGAAGATTCAGATCGAGGGTGGACCTATCAAAATGATGGTTTACAGAATACAACAAATATCTGAAGAGATTTAATATCTTCCACAAGAAGAAGAAAACAGCAATATAGAATATCATGGGAAACAAAAAGTGTACTAGGGTACTAAGAAAGAAAGGTCACAAAAGAAAGAAGGGCTTGGAGCTAAAACAGTGGAATTAAGAGTTGATATCATTAAGAGTGGAGTTAGGACATTAAAAGGAATAAGAACAATGTTCTACGAAGGGAAGATAACTCAAAGTTTCAGATAAAAGACAATTCTGAGAGTAACTTTAAATACATTGAAAATAATATCAAAATTTCTTCATACTCAAATATTTAAAAAGAAAACACTGCAAGAACTTTCAATTACAAAATCCTGGTTTAGGCTCAAGGAAAGACATAGGTTTGGAAAACAATACAATGTTCAATAATGTACAGGACTTAGTTGTTTAGCTCTGTTTTCGTTCCCAGGCTAAGGCTGTCATTTTAATGTGATTAGAATCTTCCTTCATACTTCAATTTTAGGAATTTAAATTTGAGTGTAAATTGAAAATGATATAACATTCTGAAAAGAAATTAGAGAGTTTTCACTCTAAAGATATAAGAAATTGTATAACACATAACAAGAAGTACTACAGTAACAGTCCTAACATATACCATACCAAACCACATATTCTTTAACCAAATATTTTCAAGCAGAACTTTGAGTAAATATTTATTACCACCTAAACAGCTGAATTCACTGTGGCTGTATTAATGTGACTTGAATTTGTGGTTAATATATAGAAATTAAATGAATACCTCCCTCTACAGAATGAGTTAAATAAGTGATTCTGAGAAAAGTATAAGCAATACTTTCCTGTTTTTCTCAAACAAACAATGGCACTAATTTATGGACAGTGCCCTGAGGGAGCTATATATGCATACATCAACTTTCCCGTATCTGCGTTCCTTGCCTGAGGAGCCCACAGTTGGTATGCAGAAATGAAACTCACTATGTTATTGGTCTCAGAAGAGCTTTCTATGACATGACATCTTGTATATTTATATATGTATGTAGCTATCATATGAATAGGCATACATGCACGCATATATGTATAAATATAAATATAGATGCATATAGATATTTTTGTATGTATATGCATGCATATACATAATGGGACATCATTTATGGATTTTGCTGTCATCTCACTGTATTCAAGCTGCTGTCAAAACTCTCACATGGAGACTGGGTATGGTGGCACGTGCATGTAATCCCAGCTCTTGGGAAGCTGTAAACAGGTGGATCATTTGAGTCTGATCTAGTAGAGATATCCTGAACACCTGTGGACCCTTCCCTAAAATACAAAAAAATGTTAAAAAACACTTACATGCATGATATATGATCTTGTACTCATCAGGAGCTTCATTCACTAATGAGGTTAGCAGCTGAGTGTGTTCATAGGACAGGGATCTGTTGAAGGCGAGTCACCAAGGGCATGACTGGAAGACTGTACTCTCCTCTGGGGCTCCTCCTTTTTATCGTCTCCTGGCTGCACTGACATGAGAACCATTACATCCCCAATCCCTTCCACCCCGCCCTTCAGTATTGGAAACAGTCACCTATGGACTCAGTCTTCTAGGAAAGATGGACCAAAGTAACTTTCTCATTTAAATTGTAAGTATTAGGCATATTGTCTGTGAGAAAATGACTAAAACAAAATGAACATGTGTTCTCATTACATACCATTGTTAACCAGTGCTTTGGTTTTGTTCTTATTACTTTCTTACAGGACTTTACCTTAAAGAACTTCCATTGGTAGATTTTGAAAAGAAATGCTAGCAGAGAATTCTCTTTCATTTTAGTTTATGTGCAAACATCTTAATGTAAATGTATTTATGGAAAGCTCATTTTATTATGTAAAAAGTGTATATGTGTATATTAAATGTATACTTATATATACATTTTGACACGGTTGGTTTTTCTGTAGTACTTGAACAGAACATATTGATATTTTTTAGGCTATTGTTTTGAATGAAAACTCAGCCATTGCATTTCTTAAAACACCCATATACATGCTGAGTAATTTTTCTATTGCTGTTTCAAAACTTTTTTATTTCCTTGTCTTTTTACTATGTCAAGCATATATGTGTATCTTTATAATCTACATGAAATTCATTGAATTTTTGAATGAGTATTTAAAAAATAATGGAAATTTTAACCTTCACATTGTAAGGATGATTTCTGGCTCTTCATAGTCTCCCTTTTTCTGGTACTCATGTTATGCATATGCTACTTTATGAGCCCTTGCAGGTTTTTAATGCTGTACTAATTTTTCTTAAGTTTCTCCCTTTTTATTCAGATAGTATAATGTGAACCCATGTATTCTGAAGTTCATTAATTGTTCTGGCAGTTCAAATATGATTTTGAGTCAATCTGATAATACTTTTACACCAGCTCTTAAAAAATATGTTCTTTATTATGCTAATTTTGTTGAGGTCAGATAATAAACATAAAATAATAAAGAGAATGTTCTGCTTGGTTATGCCACTTAAATATGCTGAATTTTCCCAATGAACAGATTTCCCATTAAGTGATACCAGAAAGAAAATCGACTTCTGTTTCTACTTTTTAGTAACACAGATATGAGTTCATTTGTTGATAGACTTTTTGTAGTATTCCTGAAATTCTAACATGAAGAACAACATGGGAATCTCTAAATAATGGGATAGGTAACACCTACTTTCGGTGTGTTTATCGTTGTTCTTAGAAACACAAGGAAGCTTAGCGGTCAAAAATTTTAATAAATATTTCTTTAAGAGAAGTATAATGCAAACAATGTTTAAATATAATTAGAGAAGAAATCCTTGCTATACTCTGCTCTACAAATTGGCATTATAAATATATTGGGACTATTTCTTTGGAGGAAAAGATCAACAGTAAGTCTTACCAACTTACTGTGATGTGTAAGGCTCCCTCACTTTGGCAACATTTCTATATTTATTTCTTCATAAGTTGACCCTGTTATGTCTCTGTGTGGTTTGCCTTTATTTTAACACCAGTTCTTGTTTCTTGGTATGTTTATGTGGCTTGTCTCAATCTATCTTCTTGTCTTAGCTTCCTAAATAACTAGGATTATAGCAGGTACCACCAGTCCAGCCTAAGAATTTTAATCATCAGTTTTATATTATTCAACAATGTGAAGTTTGTTCACTTTAAAATTTCTTCCTTATGGGTCACTGAATATATTTGTTATAAATGTATACATCTTATTGTATACATATTCTAAAAGTTCTATTCATTTTCAGTCTGCTTCTTTTGCTCATTTTATTCTGCTTCAGTTTTTTTTTTTTTTTTTTTTTTTTTCCAGAACTGGGGATTGAACTCAGGCTCTTGCAATTGCCAAGGAAGTGCTTAGTCCATTGAACCATCTCCTTGACCCCAGTTTCATTTTTATGAGAAAGTTATCACTAAACATTTTCTTTTTGCACTATGCAAACTTCTACTAAATTCTTACTTTGAGTCTTCACATAAATGTGTTTTTTCAATGACAGATTTGACATTTAACTTGTTAATTCTTCATTATTTCCTTTTTTTTTTTTTTTTTTTGCTGAAATTCTCAATCTTCCACCTATAGCAATCATCTTTCTTTGTAAAACAAATGCCCTATTTCCAATCTTCTTTCTATCCATAACATCAATCATAAATTTTCCTCCTTGGGTGTGGTGCAAACAATCCTGTGTCTCCATTTGTGTACTAGGTTGAACTGTACCATAATAATTATGGGTACTGCATTGGTAGCTACACAGATTATTTACTGGTTCTCATTCTAGCCAGTTTGTTGATGGCACTTTCACCTTGATCATTGTATGCTTCTACTTGCCTCTAGAAAGGCAGGTCCAGAATAGCTTGCTGTATGGGAACAATCACTCAAGTGAGCAATTATTGTATCCCAATGAATCCCAAAATTGTTAAATGAAATGTCCTCTCTCTGACCAGCCCAGTGTCTGAGTACTTTGTACAGCCTTCCGATCTCTGTGCAATGTAACTTTGTATTTTTATGCCAAGGGCCACAAACAATAGATAATGCTTTTAAAGTCTGAAATACCTTTTCTTCACTTCTTTTTCTTCTCTTCTCTTCATTTGTTCTCAATCAGAAGAATAACTTGAAAACTATTGCTCTCTTATAGGTAATCAACGATTACACAATATTCTCAAAAAAATAATTTAGAAAGGTATTTTTGCTTTTAAATGAAAATTAAAATGTGCACATATATTTATATTGAGGACATTTAAATATGCAGTTTTTCCCAAAACGCAACAATTTTAGGAAATACAGTACCTCTAGGTCAAATTATAATCTGTTACCACTTTTAGTATTCCTGTCACTATTTTGCTGAATAAAATCTTAAACAAATGTAAAAAAAATCCCGGTTTCCAAATGCTTCGTATGTTAAGTACAACATAAGCATTTAATTTATTTATTACACCAAAATATTGATAGGAATGAACTACTACCTACTTAAATTACCTAGTTTTTAGCATTATAGTTCTATATTTAATACTAGCTTACAATGAGGATTGAATGGCATCTTAGTTTCTTTGTCTCGTTGCTAGGGCAAAATTCTTGGCACACAAAATGAAGAAAGGAAAAGTTTAGTATGCGCACGGCTTGTGGAGCTTCCTGTCCATGCTCAGTTGGCTCTAAGGCAGAGTGGCACATGGAAAAGGGCAGCGATTCATGGCAGCAGAAAACAGCGCAAAGGGAGGAGCAGCAGCGGCTGCCTCTCTCCTCTCCTTATATTATAGGCAGACCACGCTGGCGCAGGAGTGCAGAACCACAGCGTCCGTGGCCTCCTCTTGCAGGGGATGCGGATATTTACAAAGTAAGGTCCCTGGCTCCTGCTGAGTCACTAAATTAAATTTCTGACTCCTAAGTTGACACAAAGTATCAACCAGTACAAATGGCTTGCCGTTGGAAATTCCCTTCAAACAATCGTCTATCATCTTTAATTTTATTTAATTCCAATTTCCATATAATTGCTTAAAAATGTTATAAAAATGTTTATAGCTTTGCATAAATTTTGCTTATATTTTAAAATATTTTATAGAAAAATTCCTTTCAGATGCTAGGGTTACACTACTACTACTACTACCACTACTAATATTAATAATAATGATAATGTAGCATGGCGTTATAACTTAAATTGAAGGCTATGAGTTTAAATTCCAATGCCAGACCCATGAGAAAAAAAATATATGTATCTATATATGAGCAGATAGAGACACACATTTCAAATTAAATTTTTGTTATTCAGGAATTAATAGGCAAAATTTAAATTCGCTATGTTTCAAGTTCAGAGCTGGAGAATTCCACCTCATTTTGTCTAGCAGTAAACAGTAGCTAAGACACACATAATCTTTTATTTCTCTGAAAGAAATGTACATACACACTCATCTTGTAGAAATTTCATGCCTAATAATAAACAATATAAACGAAAGTAATTTCTGGATTTCTAATCTCAAAGCAGATTTTATTAACATATTTTTTAAAACTCTAATTCTTTTTTTTTTTTTTTTTTTTGTAAGAATACCTACCTGGAAAGCTGGTTCTGTAGTATTTTATACTTGATAACCACGTTTACAATTAGAAGTTTGTCCCAAGTTTCTTTGTATCTCACCTTTTTTAAAACACTGGCAATGGAAAACTTGTTTAGTTGATGTTTTCAAACAGTATTGTTCCATTACTTCTATTGTATCATGTTAATTTTACATTTTAATTTTAAAATGAACAACTTCATTTTACATTGTTTTTTCTTTTGTGTATTTTAAGGAAGGGTCTACAGAGTGTTCAGGGTCTCACTCTGAACACTCATAATGATCCACCTGTTTATAGCCTCCCAAGAGCTAGGATTACAGGCGTGAGCCACCACACTCAGTCTCAATTGCCATCTCAATGCCCGCCCCAGGGGTGGGGCCCGCAGGGCAGGCCTGGAGTTCTAACCCCACCCCCGGCCTGCTTTGAGGTGTTTTAATCCGCTGGCCAGCCCTTGCTTTTTAAATTTCTGTGACAAATTTGTACTTAATTTTGTAGCTAGTATAAAATGGAAAATTATTTGTTTTTTTTTTTTTAATTTCCTATTATTTCGATTGTTATCCTATTTAAACTTCTTTGGTGCTGCTACATTGTAGCAATCACATGTATTTTAGTTAGTTTTCAGGCAATGATAGTATATTTGTAGCTTAAAAATGAGCGTTTTATAATCCAGTATGATAATTTAATAGGTGAACGAAGTAGATCATAGAAGTCCTCTTTTTATTAAATAAAAATGAATATGTCAAGAAGGAGGAGAAGTGGAGCATATTAAGAAATTTTGAATAAAAGAAAGTGAGAAAGGGATAGAGATAAGTTTTTGATTGAAATTCTCTTAAATCATGGACATTCACCAGGCGCTGTGAAACACTCCCTTAATACTTAACTGAGGATTGGAAAAAATATAAAATGGTTGAGTCCCAAATTGGGGAGGCCAAATTCTATTGCTTTAGTGATAAAACCCAGAGAAAATCATGTGAGAAAGTAGATAGCATTGTTAATTCCTTTTTCTTCCTAGCCTTTATAATTCCTAAACAAACTAGATTTGGACAGCGATTCAGTCGATGGTACATATTGAATTTCAGCTTTGTTTTGCCCAGATAAGGCAGTGTGGATTCTCTCTTTAATTCTCCTCTTTGTTAAGTAAACGCAAGGTTTTGGAAACGAAGCTGTAATCATGAAGAACCTTTGAAAGGTTTATGAAAAAAAGTGAACTGAGTAGGTTCCCAAGGGCTTAAATAAATATATCTTGGGAATTTATTTTCCTTTACTTTTCTTTCCCAAAGCCTGAACCCTGTTCAGGTCTGTCAATGAGCACTGCGAACAGACCGAACAGCGCATCACCAGAAGCACACATAAGAAAAGCCTGCTTTTTAGCTGAAAACTAGAAAAGGAGAAGGCCCTTTGAGGTCAGGAAAGGAGACCTGCTCCTTACGCTCAACTCTCGCAGCTGCAGCACCTGTAAGTGCAGTTGATTACATCTGCCAAAGCCTCTGCTAAGGCAGAACTGATTGCACCAAAGCCAGCTCCATAGCTGCAGCATCTCTGGGTCTTCCTTCACGCAGTGGCTGAAGGTCAAGTCATTATTCTCAGGTTTGTCAGTAGGCAGAGGAGACTGGCCATATTGCTATTTCCTTCCTCAGGAGCTCTAGTGAATATAAACTAATCTCAAGGTGCCAGGTGCATGAAGGAGAATCAGCCAGAGGAAACACCTTTGGAGGACCTAATATCATTTATACAGAAATATTCTTGAGTTGTGGAGAGGTATTCTGCTTCAACAGGTAGGACCTGTGGAATGCAGCAGAAGAGGACAGACTGTCAGAGAGCTTTGCAAGGTCTGAAGGAGCTCACTGTCACTGTCACCATTCTGGGTGGTCTGTAGTGCCGTGGCCAGGGCTCCAGCATAGTGATTCTAAATAATCTTTTGTATATTTTAAAATTGTTTTTTTTTTTTTTTTGTGCAGAAGATTTCGATAAACCCCATTGCTACTAAACAATAACCACTAATTACAAGTGGGGAAATGGGAGGGATAGGAGGTGAACTTTTAGCTTGCTCCTCACCAGATTTACTTTTATGTTTTTCACAGGAATGTTTCATTACTCTTGTCTTCTCTGTTTAGAAATGAGAATCAGTTGCCTCATTTTTAAAAATCCTAAGATTAAATTCAAATTTTAATGATTATAAGACTTAGATATACGAATCACATATTTCTCCACAGGGCAGCTTTCTGCTGACAGGTGTGATTTTCTCTACTTTGTCTGGAATTGTCTAGAATGTTGGTGTACATAGAAAAATACTTCTTACAATGAACAATTATCAATGCAAAATATTCAACTATAAAGTTATGTAAAATACTTTGCAATATTTGTCTTGCACATTCAAATTGCACAATGATATCTTTTGTAAAAAAAATGATAAAGTTTACTCGTTCAACATCTAGGCTTTGTGTATCATTTTAATTCTTTTATTTTTCACTTATGGCGTAGCCTAAGAATGATAGCAAAACATTAAATGACAGTACTTGTTAGGAGCAGTACTTGTTCATCTTTTTGAAGTTAATGGAAAGTTTTATCTCCACAGTGCTGTGTGGATTTATTCTATTCCTAGGAATGCAAATGTATGAAGGGTTTCTTCTATTTTTAGGACCTTAAGTCTTTATTCAGGGATAGAATTTGAAATTTAATCAACGTTTTTGTCATCTACTGAGAACAATATGTGAAGTTGAAAAATGAATACCTGCGACAAACTAAGTACTTTGCTGAATATGATTTCCTGGTTCTTTAGGTAGAGTACTTCTATTTATAGGTAGATCAAAATTACCAGTCATGTCTTTCTTTATCCTCATAGTAGTACAACTTTTAGTAAGGGCTTGGAGAGTGCCATATTTGGCTACATTCTAAGATAATGTATATGAAAAAAATGAGTCCCTTAACTTCTAAAAAAGATGCAACTTAGAATATCTTTTAACTTGTGTGATGACATTTTGTATTTCTCACATTTTCTATTCCATTATGAGTCAACTTTATCAGATTCTATTTTATTCAAAATCATCAATGTTATTTTACATGTTAAGTATATTAGTCTCTCTCTCTCTCTCTCTCTCTCTCTCTATATATATATATATATATATAATAAACATATTTATCATTTTGCAACATGGAAGAGGAACTAGATGGGGGAAAGGAGTGAGAGATGATTAAAAAGAGATTAAGAAAGAATAAAGATGTACAATGGACATGTACCAACTTCCCAAGGGGAGCTCACAGTTGTGTACTACAAACAGGTACTAGTAGGAATTAAAACCACATAACCTACTAATTAAATGTAAT